>VYZT01029350.1:0-62910 GCA_013400735.1 Pomatostomus ruficeps | reverse complement strand
AATAATAATAATAGTAATAACAAAAACCACAACACCACAAGAAAATAAGCTTAGTTCTTTTTCAGGAATTGAGGAGAATTTGTTCTACAGTGTAGTAGTGCATTCTTTCAGGGCTTTACTTCTTTGTCCTGTAAGGATTTTCTGTCCTTACAGTGAAGGAAAAATAAGACCCTGTCCCATAATTTACAAAATTGTATCGCTATTACAAATTCTTGAAGAATTGTTCAACAGCCAGAAAGTGTTACAAAAGGAACATATTTCCTGTTATACAACAAAGAATTTAAAGTAATTTCCATTAATATTACACTGAACATTTTTGGATCCATTCCTACTAAACCTTTGTTGAAAAGTCCTGCGGGACTGAAGTCATTCAGGATATTAATGATTTTTAATTTTACAATTACAGAGACATTTAATTTGACCTGAAAGTTCAACATTAAATTTCCAAACTGGATTGAAAAAGATAGGGTTTTCCACTGAACTGAAATACAATTTTTCCAATAAATAAAAATGGAACTATAAATGGTACATATATTTAAATATTGATAAGAAGAAAAAAACATAACAAACAAACAAAAAAATTTATTCTGTGTATTTACTTGATTGTATAATTTAACAATAAATAGACTAAAATAGGTTGTCTTTTTTATGTGTTTGTATCATTTTCACAGAGGGAAGACACTGACGAAAATCTTAAGTTTTTATTTCAGTTCATTCTGCCAATGGAACCCTTGCTTGTATACAACTTCTTTTAAACAGATGCTTTATTCAGATGTTCTTAAAAATTCAAAAAGAAGACTTGAGGTAGAGACACTATTACTGTTATTAGAACACTTCTTTGCATATAATACCTCCCACTGGAAAATAATACAAAACTAATTGAAATAGTTTCATAAACCATTTCACATCCATCTCTCAAATTTTATGAGAGCTCTGTGGAGTTAAAAACCACTTCAGATTCATTCACCTCTGTCAACAAATAATGAAATTTTAAGGACTGTAAACAATGATAAATTTAAATCTAAAGGCTTCCATTAATCTTGATAAAGAATATCAGTGCATAACTTAGTTTATGCATAACTAAATGTATTCAAAATGCAAATGGTTTATAACCTAGGCACCAGACAGTCTTTAATAGCAGTATTCAACCAATTCGTAGAACTGCACCTACACCAGTGCCAAAGCACCTGAGCCTTAACTTCACTTCCATGTCTCAGTGGGACTACTCCAGGAGTGAAGGTACTCCCTGTGTTAGCATCTGTTAAATGAGATCCATAATTACAGCTGGCAGTTGGAAAACTGAAGCAAAAAATGAATTAGCATTTCAAATATTTCAGTATATATACTATTCCCATGTCACCAATTACAGTCCCCATCTGTACAAAACGGTACTAAAAATACTCATATTTTAATATCCTTCCCTTTCATCTCTAAATACTTCACTTGCATTGGAAAATAAATTTTAAATTTGGTTTTTTACCACCAACCACCCTACAGAATGCTCAGCATTGCTAGCACCAGCAACAATGCATTACTATTGTACAAATGACTTCCTAATGTTGGAATTCATTTATTTACACAGCAGTATGGTTTTCCTTCTTTCGGAGTTGTTGACCATGTTAATCATTATGAATTCTTTTATATATGGTTAAAAGCAATGTAATGGGTATGCTATCAGATAGAAGTAAGCAAGAAGGGAAGTTATCTTAAAAGATGAGCTTTTTCTCTGAACTTAGCATATATGCTTCTCCCCTTCTTTCTACTTTCCTGCTTCTGCAGAAATAATAATTCACTACAGTATTTATAAAACTCAAAACAATAAAATCCTCAAATAATGCCTTTGCTGTTAGAAAAGAAAGTTGGAGCAGTCCTAGTTTCTTTTTTTGTTTTTTTAAGAAGAAAACTTATCCTGAGGGCAAAAGCAGTCCAAAAGTATATGGCATTTAATATTTTACAGAATATATGTCTACAGAATATACTCTGGGTTTCTGAAGAATAAATCTCTCTCTACTGAAGTACTTGTGTCTTGCCAAAGAGCCCGAGAAAATGATAGTAGTTCAATCCAAGGCAGCCTAGATAATCATTTTATTCGATGAAATGGAAAAAATCTTAATAATATATACTCTGTTATATTTATTTCCAGACACACACTCTAGTATTATGAGAAATAGGAAAAGCTTTAGTATAAGAGAGAAATTTTGCAGATTATCATAGAACATGCTCTATTTCTGGTAAAGAAAACATCTGAACTGAGAAAGAAAAAATAAAAAAGGATATTTTTACCTGTTTTAAGAAAGTCCTGAGACCATCTAATTTACTGGTTCCCTATATAACTTTAAGAAAAGAGTATTAAACTCTCTGGACTCAGTAACAAAAGAAATACAGAATGTAAGCTCTGTAATCAGAATTGAAATTGACACATGAATATAAAGAAACATAGAGCATCTTTATCTAAGAACTATTTTGTTAAACTAAAACTAAAATAATTTCATTAAAACCGATACCTTTAAGGTCTGTACCAAGGTAAATAATTTACAAACACACCTAGGAATTGTTCTTCTAAAACTGACAGTTCTGTGAAGTTTCAGAGAAGTTTGAGAAAAATATTATGGTCATGAAACATAAACAACACTTCAATCTGTCTCCCAATATAAAGCTTTATTTTACATTATTAATTTAAAATGTAATGATGTATACAAAATAGAAAGGTTTCGATTCCACAAGTTCTTGCTCCCAGGAGTCCCACCACCTTGAATATATTTTTGCAGACCAAGAGGACTATCTACAGGTATAGTCATGTGAAGAACCCTGCTCCCAATATTTATGAAATATATTAAAACAGCAGACAAGCCCTGTCTGGGTATAACACTTCTTTTATAATACAGTACTTTTACTTTACAGCATTGCACTTAAAAGCCTATGTCACTGTAAAGTTCTATTCTAAATTGCTGTGGGAAGGTATTTTAAAGTATTCCTCAAATCCCGTGACTATTAAAAAAACCCCAAAGACTGATTGCAGACACTCCTAAGAATTATGTTGTCCAGTACCAGACATCTGAGCAATAACATCAACTTACAATGCTTATTATGAGACTGAGCATTTGCCATTTGACAATTTAATCAGAAGTAGTCTCTTCACAAGTTGGAGAAAGTGGGGGTTTATATTATAAAATCTTAAATTTTTATGCAAGATTTTGTAGGTAACTGATAACCCAGCTGTTGGGAATGAATATCCATAAAAGTGTTTGCATGTTTCAAATACCAACAAAAAATCATATTGTATTAGGGACGCATGTGTGTGAAATCACTGGATAATCAGCATTCAAATACATCTGAAATATTGTGTTTCCATGTATGAAATAGTTAAGGGGAACAGGCAAAAATGCTAGAAGGGGTTACATGGAGTCTAATGTTTCCTCCCTTTCATTCATGGCTGAAAACATAAAGTTGTGAGACATGTAGCTCATCGAACAGAGCATTAAAAAAAAAAAGAACACACAAAAATAAACCAAGACAGAGAAAGCAGTAAAATGTAAGAGCTGATTCACTTGATGACACACAAAATTCTGATGAAGGAATACTTTTAACAACATGGTGTTCCTTTAACGGAGACAAACGCTGCATCAGAAGTGACATAAAGTGAAGATAGGTAAAATGACCATTTCTCTCCACACGGGATAAATAAAAAGCCAAACAAAACCAAGCCCCCAAAGCATTATCATGTGGAACAGAAAAAACCTTCTTGAAACGCAAAGTCAACAGAAGGACAAGCAGGTGTTTGCATTCTCTGCAGTTTAACTCATGGGCTTAATTATGTGCCTCACAGAAAGAAAAACAGTTTCATTTGTAGATCTTGCAGGGACACAAAGAATTTCAACAATGAGTCCCGATAAACATCTTACGCTGTTAAACATCTTCACCGGGAAAGAGAGAAAAATCTCCCCCGCTGCAAGCAGCCGTGGACATCTTTTGTTCCCTGATAAATATTTGCTTTTGTCTTTTGTGATAAGGTCTGCTGCCTTCGCCTCGCGCACAAAAAGGGCCCGCTTGTTTCTGTACAGAAAACATTTAATTAAGATCATTTCCGATTTTCAAGCCTCCCGTGCGCTGAGGAAAAGGACGAGAAAGGGGAGAAAACTCGAGCCCCGCTGGCTGGGCGGAGGGGCCGGGGAGCGCTGCCCCATGTGCAGCCGGGACCCGCCGGGGGACGCGATTATTTCCATTTGGGATCGGGCTGGAATGGGCCGGAATGGGCCGGAATGGGCCGGGAAAGGCCGGGAAGGGCCAGGAAGCGCAGAGAGCAGAGCCCGCCCGCTGTGCCCCGCTTCGTGCCCCCGCGCTCGGCAGCGCCGCGGCGGCACCGCCCTGCCCGGGAGCGCCGGGGCTGCGCCTCCTGCATCCCAATTTCGGCACCGCCAAACACAGCCCGGGCCGGCGGGGAGGGGATGCTTCAGCTTGCTCCGGCTGCCCTGCAAGGAGCGGGGAGAAACATTGCTTTGCTTGGGGTTTGCCCCTTTGTCACAATTCAAGGGTCACTAAAACAGTAGCTTTAATCATGATTTGAAATATTCTGTCTAAAACAAACAGAAAAGCAATGCCAGGCTCTAGGGACTCCGCAGTGTTAGTTCCCTGAGGACTTCACCTGTTTTAAGTACTAGAGTTGGAATACACAAATAGTTTTCCCAGTGCTGTAGTAGTTTGAAACCCTGAAAAGAAAATCTAGGAGACAAAATCATTATAAAGTGTTTATGCACACACAAGCAGGACACGACTACCAAAGATCTTAGTCCTTATATGTATGTTCATTTACTGGAATTAATCCTCTTTTTCGTGTTGACTGCCTGCAGGACCCAATCCTGGAATATTCTTGTGTGCCAGGTGCTAGGAACAGTATTATTAGATGAGGTTTCACTGCAAGTCTAAGGCACTCAGGAGTTACCTCCCTGCATACCTCAGGACAACACACCCACTCATAACCAGACACTTATTACTTGAGTCTGTATGAAATTTTGTTAAGAAATATTGACAAAAACCCCTGGCCTGAAATAGGGAGAATCAGAATGCAAAATTCAAAGCCACAACATATGAGTAAGAAGAAATATAGCAAAGATATTCCACTGGGAAATATGCATAAAGTTGCAAGAAAGAATCATTCCTGAAATCCAAATACAAACCACAGGAGATTAACTCATACTGTGGACAGGACATAGTCCTGAGAGATCTTCCTTTGGTTAAATATTCAGAGCACAAAGTGGCATTTTTTTTCTTCAAAACTTAGCACAATAAACTAAATTTCCATAACATTTGTACCATGTTTCAGAGGGCACAATTATTTTTTTTTTCTCCAAGGCTATCAAAGTTTTTATTTCATGAATGAATTTGTATGACACTAAAGACAACACCATAAACAGAAGAAAAAAAAACTGTTAATGCAAATAAATCAAAGTCATTCCATCCTTCTCTGGCCATCTGTCTCCCCATGAATACACATGCAAAAAATAGAATTTGCTAAAAGCAGCTATTTTAAGTCTATCACATTATTGTTCCAAGTAAAAAAAACAAGAGCAGAAAGTGCTAACAGTATCATCTTACCTGCCTTTTAAGCAAAAGTGCAAAAACACAACACACAAGAAAGCCTGCAAGCTGACAAAGACTCCGGATTAGCAACAGCAATTGACCCAGTGAAAATGAATTAGAATCACTTTTTTTTTTTAATGAGACAGATTACTCCCCTACATATTGACACATCAAAAAATTATGATTACAGATCAACTTGATATTACAGTGAATACCATACGCTTCTATGCTCTTAGCAGGTCTTCTCATCAAAGCACTCATTCAACAAGAAGTATTTTATATGATCCCATAAATGATATGCTAATAGTTTTGAACTGAGATAGGTAAATGCATCTTATGTTACCTACTTTGCATAGACTCATAAGCTCTATAGAAGCTGTCAGGTGAGAGCCCCATTTTTTTTAACCTCTAAACTAAATTTAATTTTCTTAACAGCACCACAAATTTGACAGGATTGTTTCAAGGTAACCATATACATATTACTATGTGTAAGATCAGTGCCTAAAAGACAATATTTTAAAAGTAACATAATCAAATCTTTGGTGTGTCTGTTTCGTGTGTCTGTGAACAGTGGAATGCAATGAGAGATACATTTACCTTTTTTTTTAGGGGAGGATTTCTATAATAAATGATAATGACAGTACCACAAACAGAATAATGTCTTTTCATGGTTTGTGTGAATTTGATGAAAAAGAAAGCCATAAACAAGACCAAAGAGTGTAATGGGATTAATCCAAGATTATCTTAATTGATCCTCTTCACAAATACAGTGAAACCACATCCACTTAAGAGCATTCAAGATGATAATGAGTAAGCAGGAATTACCCAACTTCAGCGTCAGCATTGGGCTGACAGTACCAAACAACCATGAGAATACTGGACACAAACTAAATTAAGATAAAGATTAGAAGCTTCCATCACTTACAGAAGGACCAGCAAGAGACCTACCTGTATATCAGCTTTTGTTTATGTAGGCAGAACTGATAAAGATATCTGTAAACTCAAGACTACTTCAGTATGCTAGGTATATGCTTCTTAGCATATGCTTATACTCTAAAAGAGTGAGAAAAAGCCTTTTCCAAAGGCAATCTGGGTTATTTTTTTGCCTACAAAGTCTGGGGCCAAAAGAAAGTAATTTTAATTTATCAATCAAAATGTGGTAAGTGGTTCAAACATATTTAAGAAATACTGAAGTGCATTTAGTACCCACTCCAATATCTGGCCATTGTTTAAATAATGCATGACTGAAAATGTTAATTGCTAATAATCAGAGAAAGCTGGAAACTTTACTTAAGGAGCTATGGATCATAAGTTAACCTTGTCTTTATCAACTCACTAGGAAAAAGAAGGAAACTAAGGAAAAATATGTAATAAACAAAACATCCTGCTTATCACCCACTGGCAGTTTCAGTTCCATACAGAACATGAAAAAGTATCTAGGTAGTTTTTCCTGGAAAAAAAATTTTGTTTCTACATCATAATCATTACCATCTTATTTGTTGTGTTGTATATTTATGTTATGGAGGGGTTTGGGGTGCTTAGTTTTAACATAAAACATCTTTCACATCATATATTTTCAACAATCCAAGTTTATATTTTAAATCTGGAGCAGGGAAGTCTTGGTCTCAGTGGAGGGGGATCAGGTTAGGGAGCATTTAACGGAACTAAAGCAGACATAAACAAATCTCTGAGACCTGATGGGATCTAGCTATGAGTGCTGAGGGAGTGGGCTGATGTCCCTGCAATGCCACTCTCAGTAATCTCTGAAAGGTGGTTGTGACTTGAACAGATTCCAGAGGACTGGAAAAAAAACCAGATATCAGCCCTATCTTTCAATAGGGTCAGAAGAAAGATCCAGGGAACTACAGGTTGCTCAACCTCACCTCAGGCCCTGGGACAAATCCACTAGAAAAACATTCCAGATGTATTGCAGACAAGGAAATGATAGGCATAATAAGCATAGGAAAATGGAAAATCATGCTGGACCACCCCGAGAGCCTCCTATGATGAAACAAGCTGTGAATGTTCATCTTGATTTTACACGGCCTCTCATAACATCCCCACAGACAAAGGAATGAAATATGGACTAGTGAACAGTGGAGTGGACTGAAGGCGGCTGAACTGACAAGCTCCATGGGTTGTGATCAGCACAAAGTCCATCTGGAGGACAGTCCCCAGTGGTCTACCCCTGGAGTCGATCTCAAGGATAATATTTTTTAACTCTCTTCCTCATTGACACAGGTGAGGAGGCAGAACAGGGAGTTTGCTGATGATGCAGAACTGGCAGAAGAGGCTGATATGACAAAGAGTTGTGCCATTCAGAAGGAAGCAGAGAAATGGACCAACAGGAACCTCAGGAAGTTCAATGATGGAAAACACAAAGTGCAGAACCTCGGAAGGAATAACTCCAGACAGCATTACACACTGAGGCCTGACCAGCTTTAAGGGAGCCCTGCAGGAAAGAACCTTGTGACCTCACGGACACCAAACCAATCACGAGCCAGCAACGTGTCCTTGCCACATGCTGGCATCCTGGTTGTACTAGGATAAGCATAGCTATCAGAACTGTTTCTATTAAATTATCCAGGCTGGAGGAAAAAGAAAAGAAATCAAAACTAATTTGAAGTTACATAAGTGGATATACATCCACAAGAGAAAGCTATAAAGTGAAGACAGATGTGTGTCATCCATTAAAAAAAAAAAAAAGGAGAGGCTAAGGGAGCTGGGCCTCTTCAGCCCACAGGACAGAAGGCTCAGGGAGAACATATTGCTGTCTACAGCTGCCTGGCCAGAGTATACAGAGAAGACAGGGCCAGACCCTTCTTGCAGCTTCACAGTGGAACTACACCAATGTTAAGTCAGAACATGGGACATTCTTATTACACATAACAACTTCTATTTATTTGTTTGTTGTTTTACCATGAGAGTGGTCAAACACTGACACAGGGTGTCCAGAAAGGCTGTGGAATCTCCTCATGAAGGAATTCATTGGAGGAATTCAAGGCATAACTGGACACAGCTCTGAGCAACCAGATCTAATTAGATCTGTTCCTGGAGGTCCCCTCCAGTCTCTTTTACTGTGATGCTGTGATCACAATGACTGCAGAAAGACTAAGTATGTATTTCTTAGGCAATTCTCCAAGCATAAGTACATGGAGTACAGGAGCTTGTAAATGCTTTGCTCTTGATGAAAGTTAAAAGAATAAAAGAATGAATGTCACAAAAGACAACAAACTTCTGCTCCTTCAAACTGGTTATTCTGCAAAACGCTCAGCAAGAAGTTACCTTGGTTATCAAATATCACTTTGGAAGATTTCCGTAACTGACATTTACTTTACATCTGTTTCATTAAGTACACAGAAAGCTACACAAATTTGACAGCAAGATTTTAGTTTCTGAAGTCACATGTCATTTATACCTTTCACTCTTACTCTGTCAACACCATGGGCTTTTTTCCTCACAGACACACATAACCAAGTGTTATCTAACTCCTGGTGAAGGTTCTTGGATGTACTACAAGACACATCAGTATTATTAAGAGAACTTACACCACCAACAAAGCAAACCAGCCAACCAAACAAAAAGAAGTTTTTAATGACAGAGAAGAATCCTGAAAATATTTAGCAAATATGTGTCGGGTGGTGGCCTGGGAAGGGGCAGAACATGAAGCTGGTTGTTGCCATATCCTTCTAACATTTGTTGAGTAATTACAGCAACCCCTGCAAGTACAGCCCCATGCTGGACACCCTCCCTGATGGCAGAACCCCAAGGGCAAGGGGATGTGCTCGGCAGACATCTGAAATCAGCTCAGCTGCCACCTGGCCGTGGCTCTTTCCATAAGTACAATGCCAATGCAAGCAAAGCCTTCCTCACCTCAGCGTTGGCACAATCACAGAAGTACACAAACAAGGTTGGAAAAGACCTCTGAGATCATCGAGTCCAACCTGTGACTGAACACTATCACGTCAGTTAGACCATGTCCCTCAGTGCCACATCCAGTCTTTCCTTAAATACCTCCAGGGAGAGGGACTCCACCACCTCCCTGGGAAGTCCATTCCAGTATCTAATCACCTTTTCTGTGAAGAAATCTTCTTAATGTCCAACCTGAACCTCCCCAGGCACAGCTTAAGACTCTGTCCTCTCTTCCTGTCAACATAAAGAGAGCTCCCCTTCTCCCACTGGAATGCCAAGAAGCTTGCACAGCACCATGCTGGGTGGACAAGAAACTGGCAGGGGAGCTTCCCTTGCACTTTAACCAGCTCCACAGTGCAGACATGTCCTGCAACTGCACGACTTAGATCTCCAATCAACATCTACCTCTGGCATGTTCATGCTGGGACCTCCTCCCCTCAGACCAGACCTGAGATTACTGCCTCCACAAATACCTCAACTGACTCCATTGAGGTCCAGGTTTTCTCCCAACGGGACTGGTAATCCAGCAGTCAGTGATGGGGACAAACCCCTCAGACTGATATGCTATTTGTTCACGGGGAAAAAAATCGGAGCAAAGACGTCTGAAATAGATTCATATGCTCCCCTGTTTTTCCTTGAAATTCACCATTCTTTGAATCCTCTTAAAGACCACTTGTCTGTTCCAGGTCCTTTCCCTAGGTAAACATTGGCATTGAACATTGCCCCACACAAAAGGGATTTTTAACTCTTTGCTGATCCTTTGTGCTCTAGATGTCAGGTAGACAGAAGTGTTGTGCACCTTTACATTGGATTCTAGATGTTATATGAACTGTTACTTTGATTTTCTCCAAAAAATTTAAGGGCCAAACTCACTAAAAAAATAAACCAGCTATATAATAATACATTTTTGGTAGAAATTACCCTCAAAGGAAATTAAAGTACAGGCATCCAAAGGAGTTTTCATAGTATACTCTTACTGGCATAAATGGAAACAGCACTTCTTGGCACTGTCCTTGATGACATACAAATTTATTAGAAAAGATTTTGCTGCCCTGAAGACTTCATATATTTTTTAGCTACCCAAGAAACCTCTAAATCAGTGGTTTAATTCACTGGCTAGTGTTTAGAGAGCTCCTATGAGCTATAGGAGTTAATTTTCTTCAGGGCATGAGTTTTAGGTTACATTTTTTGTTTGAGAGAAATAAATTCCAAATGTCATCCATGTGCTTTCCTCTGCCTAGCAATCCCTTGCAGGCATCATCTTGCACATCTTTTACTGGGGAGTTAAGATGGGCATCTTCATTCTTTCCTATTGGGCTTTTCTTCCAAAAGATTAATTTCCAGCCTTTCTTGTTTGCTTTATACTAGGCTTGTATTCCCAGGCTACTTCTGTAGGAAATTGCATGTTTCAGACTATCTTTAATATCTAAGAAGCCTCTTTGAAAGGGCCAGCTTGTCCTAAAACAAGATCCAAGATAAATTGGGTAGTCAGAACCTTCATATACAAGGGCCCAAAGGAGAAGGACAGATACTTTATTCTTAAAAATCAATTGAAGGAATCTACTCTCTGTGGATGTTTAATAATATTTTTAGGACACTTCCATGAAATTTTCTTTTTTAATCCTTCTCATCCTAAACTTCTAAATGGACTTGTACTGCTAATTCATGCACTAAGTGATGTGAATAAGCCAGTTGTAATCACTTAGGCAACCAATTTTGACATCCCTTATCTCTGTGATCCTTTCTCTTCTATCTTTTGCTCATTCTTTCACTCAGATGTGAGTTAAAGAAATAGCTGAAGGTTCTGAACCTTGTTTGCTCAGTTTTCCCCTGACTGGTGGGCTGGTTACACTGGAGAGATCAGAGAGCCGGTGTCAGAGTTCACCATGGTATGCTCAGGCCAAAAAGGGGAATATGAAAAATGCCAGTGTCTCTGAAGTATTGAGAAACCCACGGAAACCTAAAAGAGACCAACTGAGACCCTGCAAGACCTACTGACATGTGAAATTAAAAGTCCAGAGCTCTTTTATGAAGTACCACAACAGACCCCCTTGGAAATCCATGGACTACTTTTCCTTCAGTAAATTTGAAATGGATCTGAAACAATGAGGAATGATGTGTACTCTTCATGGGTATTACTGCTTGCCAGTTGTTCAAGCTTCAGTGTACTGAAGCTCTGCTGTTTTGTACCAATGTTGTAATTATCACTACACCAAACTGAAAACATACACTCAGTGAGTACTATAAATAACTACAATTAATTGTGTGCTATAAAAAATTGCAATTAATTCTGAAGAGAAAATCTGATTTTTAGTTCAGAGTAACTGTAATGAATACAAATTTCTCTTTCTAAGGGCAACCTTAATTCTATGTACTCTTGTACTTGTCAGCTTCTTAAACAGAACTGCAGTTCTGGGGCCGCTTTCCATGTATAATTATCTCTCAAATGATACCAACCCAATTAACCTCCTTCTGTGTCTAGTTTGCACTTGAGCCAAACCCAGAAGCACAGTCACTGAGAGCCCAGGAAAGGTACAGTCAACCTGCTTTTGGTTTGGGACTTGTATGCCAAAATCCAAATTTGCCTGAACCAGGTCCTAATTGAGGCAGCAAATATTCTGCTTAGTCCTAAACTGTTTTCTTTCAACATGGAAAGAATACAAACTCTTCAGCTGCAGAGGCCTAGAGCTCTCTGCTTCAGTTTTTACATGCTCAGTGTTCTGATCACTTGCTACCTGGACAAACCTGAGAAATTTTTGTAGGAATATAAAAGGCACCTTCTCCTTTGCCCTGCTGCATTAAAAGATGGGCAGAATATACTTTCTGTAAAAGGCTGCCTGAATATTAGCAGAAAGATGGGTTTCCTCTAAATTTCTGAACCCTTCTGGTAGAAAGGGAAACAAAGGAGCAAAGAAGATGGATAATTTTAACTTAAAAAAATCAGTTTTCCAGAAAGAGATTGAAAGTAAGATTTTAGAATGGAAAAGGCTAGGTGCCATTAAGAGACAGCATTTGCCCGCCTGAAGGCAAAGTCATTGCAACCCTGCACAGAACAAAACAAAAGTCTTAAGGAATCATATAGAGAATACTTTAAAACATTAAATATATAAAAAAGTAGAAATGTTTACAACAGAAAGTCCATATACAAGGTCCAAGAATAGAGGTGAGTTCAATGAGAGCTGATCAGTCTCTACACTTCCTTTAGCAGCAAGTTCATAGTTAGGAGCATGGAAGTGTTTAAAAACTGTGCTTTACTTTATGTGATTTTAAAAAAATTGTTCTTTGGGGTATATATTGACTTGAAGCACAAAAGTTCAAAGCAAAGAACCTTCAACTGCTTTCCCTCCATCTAAGTCATCAGCTTCACACTAATTGAGTAATAACTACCCCTTACCATTCAAGCTGTAGACTTAATGTTTAAACAGGGATTTGTTTTTCCAGATATGCAGTGTAAAATCCCTAAAGACCTGGAAAAAGAAGGCAATAAAAGGCAGTTGGAAAAACATGTATTTTACCAAGTTTGACTGGAGATCTGTTAATTTTTTGTGATTTCTGGTTTGAGATCTAGCTGGACACATCGGTGGGAGGCTATTTAAACGAGGCTGGGATTGACACCTTCTGAATTTTCAAGTGTTGCTCTCATAAAAGGTAACCTGGCAGCATTAAAACATCAAGTCACATGCCAAATGTTGTGCTCACAGTTACCTTCAAGTGTTTGGGCTGAACTCACCCCGACAATGTTGTTTAGGAATGAGGTGTTCCATGTTGCTTCAATGTCCCCCTTTTTGAGAAGACACTGATCATACTCCTTTGCATTTATCCACTCTTTCTAGCACAGGTAGTTCTAAGGCTACAAGTGAACAATTAATTTGAATGTTACACTAACCAGTAGCTACTTAGTCAATTACTACTTTTATCCACACAACAGTCTAAGCTAATGTGTCTCACAGAATACAGAGGAATCAGACTCCAAAGGAAGCTACAATATAGCTTATACAATAGAATTGTTTTCCCTTATACACCTTTAAAAACTAAACCGTTTTGGGACACGCTTAGTAGGAAGGCTGGAACTCGGGGTATCCAAAAGGCTAAAGAGGGAGAAAAATCAAAAGTAAGAAAAATATTTATAGTTCTGATGGAAATTGTTGTACAAACCCAGTTTTTCTCTTTGTTTTTATTTTTAAACTGGGGGTATATTTCAAGTAATCTATAAGAGATTTTAAACAGTAGTTTGGACTCAATACTGTATTATTAAAGCAAAAACTGTAATAGTTAATATTTCAAAATATTCCCTGTCTTTCTTAAATCAGTATTTTACTTGTGATGTTCAGCAGATGTTATTCCCCCTAAAGAGCAAGGTATGTACAACCAATGACTGAAGTCAAATAAACTGATGGAGAATTAATCAAAAATAATATAATTTTTATTATAGCTTTAATACTTCTTATGTAGCTGTAATACTTATAGATAACGATTAGCTATAAGGGCAAGGAATGCACAGACACCAACAGACACCCCCCAATGCCAGAATCCTTAGGAAATTATCACAGCATGATCTCCACTTATGTACTGGTGGAGTGCTCACAATACTTGTAACAGAGACTGCAGAGAGGAAATATCAGCAAAGATCAGCCATGTAAATCTTTCTGCAAGCACTGGAACTGACACAGCTAATTAAACCGGTTTGTGTAAGAAACAGGCAAGTCCATAAACACAGTAGAAAGGCAAGTAATTCAGTGGTTAATTCGCATAACAAAAGCAAGTCCATAAAGTTGTTTCCAATTCAACACTGCCCTTAAGAAGTGTGGTCTCCCCAAGAGGGAGCGTGTAGAGGCAGGAAGGGTCATCAGCTCAGCGTCAGACAGTACACGTCTGCTATCTGCTCCAAGAAGAAACGAGCTAAAACTCTGTGGAAGGGACAAAAGGGGTCCTCTTGTCAGTACCCGGGCCTCTCCCTACCAACTTCTGCTTCCCTGTCATTCCTGGATATATTAAAAAAGAGATCAAGATCCACTGCAAGAAGCCCGCAGCAAAGGTTCCAAAGCAAACTATTAATTTCTCACCTCTATATTATTGCTTTAGAGAATTCAAAATATACACACTTAGTAAGACACACATGAAAAAAAATCCACTGGTTTGAATTTCCAAGTGTCAGTTCTCCAAAGAGTCACTTGATAAGAAGTTGGAGCTTTTTGGTTTATTTATTCAACGGAATGAAATGGTATTACGTCCTGCACTATTTACTTAAGTAATCACACTGTAAAGACTTATTTTATCATCCCCTCCCAAAGTAAAGTGAAAAGTAATTTCATTTTCATGTTGGTTTCAGTACTGGAACTAGCACAACTCCTGGCATTGCTCCTTATTATAGGCTTTGCCTTTCTTCAAAGACAGCTTTGATAATATTATTGAAATAAGACCCTCTGGAGTGATTTTTCTGAGCAAGCAAAAGTTTAAAACAGTTTTGGGAGAGTGTGAGAGTACATACTGGGTAAGTAAGTGACAAAAAGTACAGATAAAGGAAACAAAAGGCCCAGTTAGAAGATCAGCAGAGTACATTACTGAAGGTTCAAATGTCAACTAGGCTCTAACAGAATATGAAATTGTAAGGTTTGGGTAGAACTGGGTTTTGTCAGGGTGTTCTGACACTGATATTGGAGAATAGTAACAGGAAGATGGACAGAGATGTAGGCAGCCTGCCATGCACACAACTTCCAGTTTCTTTCTGGTTTATATACCACACTCGCACTAAAATAAAAACTCTTTGTGTTCAGCCCATTTTCATAAAAAAATTGGGTTCCTAAAACCCAGCTGCTTTAGTTTTCCACATCTCCTTCCTATTGACAGCTAAGCCAGCTGTCCAGTGAATGCTTCCAATACTTGCATGAAGCAGAAGAAGGAGAAGAAAAGAAAAATGCCACCCCTGTGCTCCAACTGGAAAGTTTCACTGCTGTCCTGGGCACTGTGTTTTGTGAGGCCATCCTGGGTTTTATAAGTGATCCCTGCCAGCCATCCTGCTCTTCCCTATCAGTCTGGGAGGAACAGATGGAGCAAAATCAGGTCTTCTGCAGGGGTTTTAGTGACAAATTACCGTATTTCCAGTTTGAAAAAAACCCAACAAAACACAAATGTCGAAGAGAAGTCTAATGAAAACTGCTTGTTCATAAATGCATGCTGATGTGAACAGGAGAAAGAAATGTTGCCAGTGGCAAAAGACGATATACAATTAATATTTAAATACAAATCTCAGTGTACTGTGAAATATCATAATTTTTTTTAAAAAAAAAAGACAGACAAAATTTAACACTGCAATTGCTTGAAAGTCCATTTCACTGAACATATGTAAGTTGCAGGTTTTTCCCCCAATTATTCAAATATTATTTTAAAATGTCCTAGTTTCAACTTTGGAAAGCATAACCAAAGAGACTCAAGATATCTACTGGACTTCAAAAAGGACTACAAAAAACTACAAAAATTCTATTCAGGAATAGAGCACAAATCTTTCTTTTATTAATATTGACAAATGAAAAACTGTTTGGGGAGGTAAAGTAAGGATACTGCAGTTCCAGAGCTGCTTTGGACCCAACAGCTTGCATAAATTACTAGGGGACACATCTACTTGCAAAATGAAAAAAAATATAGCTGAATAGAAACTACTTTCATAAATATAAAAATACAATCAGTTTCAGGAAACTTATAACTTGCAGGTCATCTCTGTAGAGCATTTTCTAAGCCATTTAAAGGTAATTGTGGTGAAGTTTGTAAGCTACCTGCACCTAAGGCTTGGACACAGAGAGGTCCCTTTAATTGCCAATGTCTTGATTTGCATGAAGTAAACCATATTTGTTTTCAAAGTAAGATGTTTTCAAAATATTTTGCTCAAGGTAATGGAACAAACAGAGAACCTGTTATGGATCTCATAGACATTGCCCTGGGGCTATTTTATTCCACCGCCATCTAATATAGGGACTTCTAAACTAAGCACCTGGAACTGGCTGCCACCACAGAAAACATATTGAGCAGATGGCCTGCAACCTGTTTCAGCTTGCAATCTCCATGGCCCTAAAACATTAATTTCAGTAAAATATGTAGTGAAACCTCACCAAAATGTGTGATATTTGTAAAGGAGGATCTCATTTTGAAACCCTCTTGAATCAACATGAGTTTAATTTGCATTTCATTGTGCTAACCTAGTATATGTCAGGCACGTAACCCTAACCTATATCAGATCATATGCACCTGCTGACAGAGAAGTAACTCACTTTTTTTTTTAAAGAGCAAAATACAAAAATATACTCTCTGATCATAAACATACAGTACATAGAACCAGATTGAACTGAATCTAAAGTAAAAACCTCAAAAGTGTCCCCACATGTGGACATCAGCACAAAATGTTTTGCTTTTCTGATTTGCTTCTATTGCACTCTAACATTTGCTAATGTAAACAAGCGAACTGATGCAATTTCAACTATGATTTATTCTGAAGAACTACATTTAAAATTTAAGAGCTTGATAATCTTTCAGCATATTGCAGCTGCTCCCATAAAGATACAGTGCAAGTGTACTGCCAAATCTTTAGTTTGGTTTCAGACATATGAAGCAAACATAAGAGGTTTAAACAAATGGACATTTATTACAGTTTACTCAAGGGTGACTTGGCCTGAACTGTGATCAGGATCCAGTGGTACTTCTTGGTGTGGGCAACCATCATATTTCTGGCATAGTCCACTGAAACCTCAGCCACAAAAATATGAACAAAAGTCCTGGGGCCATCAGCTGTGTAAGTCAAACTGAACAGAACTGAGATTTTTGAAATTAATATTCAGTGGTTTCCTAGCTTTTTACAAACACATTTTTGAAAGTGTTTCTTTCCTGATAGCCAGCATTACAGTCTTAACTCTACATAAGTCATTAGTAAAGATGGATATCTGTGTGCCAAACATCTGGAACAAACAGGATTTCAGCCAGGCGGGAACGACTCACTGCATGAAGGTGCTCTGGACTCCCCACAGCTGACCTACACAGAGTTCTGGCTGCCAACTGGTGTCCTTTAAACAAGTTACACAGCAAAGGAGACTCATTCCACTCCTGCACTCCCCAAATATTTATCCAATCTCCTTAATCCTCATCCTGCAGCCAATAGCTCTTTGGCAAGATGCAAGGCCAAAGATGTCAGCCCTTGACCACCTCCAGGAGGCCTGAAGCTGCAGCCACTTTATTTTTTTATGTCCTCATAAAATCCCCTCTGACTTTTGGATTGAGTTGAACCAACCCATTCCCTTTGTAAGCATTTCCACACATGTGAAGTCACAAGCTTCAAAAACTCCCTCTGTCATGGTCCCTCTCTTCTGTAAAGAATCAGGTGACTCGTGGATCAGCAGGAGTCACTCTGGAGAAGAGTCACCAATGACCAAAGGCAGTTCTGAAGAAATGTACCAGTGTTGCCCACAAAACAGGATGTTCAGGAACAAGAGAGAGACCTGTTGGGAGACCAGGGAAGAAGTTGCACTAGGATTGATTTACAAGTAAAGAAACACATATCAAAGGAACAGGAACAAGGTTTCTGATTCTACAGTGAGGTTAGTCCACTGTGTTGGTTTTTATCTGTGTCTCAGTAGCTTTAGCTCCCCTCACATATCTGATTACTGGCAGTTCATGTGTATTTTCTTTTACATTAGACTGTTCAGACAGTTCTCCAAAGTTATCAAACTTTTAGGGAACACCAGCAAAGTAAAATTTGCTTTCATAGCATGTCTATGGGTGCGCCTATCTCCTCTACCTTGTTGGTGTTACAAGTCAAACACCCACAGGCTCAGAAAACAGACCTCTTCTATGAAGGACTTTTCCTTAGTTTTAAAACAGCAACTTGGTGTTATCCTTAGATGTGAGGACAGATTACTACCCAAGTTACTTTAAGTGGTGCAAATTATTCCATGGCAGCAAATCCCAGCTACAAAATGTGAACAGTACGTAGTCAAATTATGAAGAAACTTCAGGTTGTATGAATAGATATGCTTGACTCTTCTATTAAACATTGGTGTAATAAATTAAGTTACTAGACAAGCTGCTCTGCAGAGTTAGGACCTTGTAATAGGACTACTTATTATTCTATGATAAACTGTAAGGAAGAGCAATGATGAGTTTTAAAAGGCAAAACTTTTACCTGAACCCTTGGTTTGCTTTACATTTTCTGCTGATGCCTCCTTCCAGTTACCTTTCTGATTCCTAGGGTTTTATAAAATTCTGCCTTTCCAACATGCAACTAATTCAGCCTATAAGTATGCTTAGCAGACTTTTTAGCTGAGCAGCTTGAATGTTTATCATTAAATGGTACTGTCCATGATTAGTAGTTTACAATGCACTAAAAACCCAGTCTCACCATGAACTGTTACAGAATTCCCTGTCAAAATTTATTAATCTCTTCCTCTTTTAGCTGCAGAAATTTTCAAAAAGCAGGTTAAAAAGAAACATCAAAATACAAACTAACTGTTAAAATACTGTATTTTTCTCACTTGTCTCTGAATCAGAGATGCTATAATTATCATCCAATTTCTTCCCTAAAGCCAAACCAAAACAAATAAAAAATCTAAATCAAATAACCCAACAGCAACAAAAATTCACTTTCTAAAGCAGAAAACATTTCAGCTGCTGAGCTTCACAGAAGTTACAACCCCTCAAATACTGCATCTAAATGAAAAACTGGAAAAGTCATCAAATACCACTACATGTATTACCTCTACTGCATTCACAACAGCTGTGTATCATTTAGGAAGTGTGTTAGAGGTGTGTTCCACACCATGAGTGTATGCTGAAAATTTTAAAGATACATCCAACAAAGAGGGGGAAAGGAGTAGCTTTGCTTACTTTGTCATTTACATTGGCTTATTTAAAAGGAGCTTTCACAGTCATTTAAAAGTAATCAGTCACTTAAGTACAAGCCAATCTTTCTATTTACCCAAGCCAGACAAGAATTGCTGGCTAATTTCATAAGGACTCATTACCTGGCAGATCAAAAACAAAACATAAAGCTAAAGTATAAAAATAAAAATTAAAAACTGAAGTCTTATTTTTTTAGTTTAATATATAGTCCAGGGAGCAGATTTGCAACTTTGAAAACTTACTGCTTCTCAGTAGTGGAAAATACATTTTTACACGCCTCAAAAAGCCAACAACTTTGTATTAACCAATGCCATCTCTTTCAATTGTTCATCTCCCTGTCCTGCTTTGCTCCAATGAGTCATCATTTTAATCCTCCAAGTGCTTCTGCTGCACTTACACCATAGCACATAGATACCATCTCCTTTTCAGCTCAAGAACCACTAGAAGAAATCACTTCACACCTGCCAGCCCAGTAACTGAGATATTTTACAAGAGGCAGAGTCTGTCTGCTGGCCTTGCTCTTTCTAAAATACCTTGTGCTGATCATTGTGTTCCCCTCCTGAGAATACTCCAGGTCAGAGCAGGGGGATATGGAGGTTTGGCTCCTGCATTGCAGGGCGAAGAGGGAGACTGTCCCATTCCTGCTCCCTTCGTTGTGGCTAAGCAAAGCCAGCACAGGCTGGGACCACCTTTGGCTACCCCTGAAGGCATTTATGGTCTGGCCTGCAGCACTTCAGGCCTGGTGCCTGTTACAGGGCTGAGGATCCCTCACTGGTGCCTGTCACAGGGCCAAGGATGCCTCATCCATGTCTGTCACAGGGCTGAGGATCCCTCACCAGTGCCTGTCACAGGCCTGAGGGTGCCTCATCGCCACCACCACCTGGAACCCCCTGAGGGAACACAATATGGGGTTGTGGCAGCCTGTGCTGGGCCTGGCCCCAGGGGCTCCTCCAGACCAGCATGGATTGTGTCTGAGCTCCAGGACAGCACTGCCACCTCTCCACCATCAGCCACCACTGAAAGGACCCAGAGGGAACACTCTGAACTCCGGGTGATGTGTACCCATGTCACAGTGCTCCAGGGCATGGCATATCTGCCTTCATCATCCTCGTGAGGAGAATAAGAGGGGCAGGCACTCATCTCACTCTCGTCATCAGTGATGGGACTCGAGGAAATGGCAGGAAGTCATGCCAGGGGAGGTTTAGGTTGGATATCAGGCAAAGGTTCTTCCCCCAGAGGGTGGTGGGGCACTGGAACTGGCTGTCCAGGGAAATGGTCACAGCATCGAACCTGACGGAGTTCAAGAAGCATTTGGACAATGCTCTCAGCACGTGGTGTGACTCTTGGGCTGTCATGTGCAGGGTCAGGAGTTAGACTCGATGATCCTGATGGACCCCTTTCAACTCTGCATATTTTATGATTCTGTGGGGGCCCATTAGCCTCACAGACCTGGAGACTTTCGTGCTTCCCCTCAACACAGCAGCTCCCCCTCCCACTCCATGCCCACAACTCCTTCATGGCACACGCCAGTAGCCCTGGTGAAATTTCGACCCTGCTGCTGCTGGAGTGCATAACCACATGCAACAACTCTGAACAATTCTGCCCCTCCAGCAGCCAGAGACCTTACAGTCCATCATGGATGCCAAGTGGCCAGGAACAGGGAGTCACTGCCAACACCAGGTGCCAGACTGCTGCCTGTCACGCAGGCACAACTCTCTGCTGGCCACACTCACTGCCTGGCCACTTGGTAGGACCCAGCACAGCGGCAACCCCTATAACTCACGCCAGATAACTGCCTTAGGGAAGGATCTTAAGAGAAAATTAAAACTAAAAATAGAAGAGACCACCTGCATTTCAAGGAATGTGAACAACAGTTCAAAAAATTCCTACTGACATCAAGTTAGTTCAGCTCTTCTTCGGATTTGTTTCTACTTCAACATACAGTTTGATACCTTGAGTAATCAGGTTATTTTGTTTTGTTTTCCTTTTTTTTTTTTTCCAATAAAACACTAGCACCTTTCAAATAGAAGCTTTTAAACACAGAGTAATCCTGAAAAGAAAAAAAGTCTTTCTCCTCTAAGCACCAGGGAATAGTTTTTGTACATCTGGAAAGGGAAACAATAGCTTCTACCCCTGGTGCAAGAGTGTCATGCTGGTAACATTGAACCATTTCAAGAAGACAGGGGCTCTCTCTTCCTCCTCTGTAGACAGCCCAGGAAGCAGATTTCAGGTTCAAGCCTCTTTTTCTTGAAATAATTAATTTCTTGATGCACTTTTTAAAAGCAAAAGCATTTGAAATGGGCATTACCAGAGTTATCCCTGAAAAAAGGGTTGGGCTGCTAATGAATATTCCAAACCAGCATGATATCAGCTCTCCAGAGATAGCAGAGAAGGAGTACCACCCTGAACAGGGCTCAGCAGCAATGAAAGAAATTTAATCTTAAGTTAAACAAGATGGAAGGCATTTCATAATGTACTTGAGATGAATATTTTATTAATCACACAACAACAGGAAATAACCCCATAGATAACATTTTATAGTAAAAATAATAAACATGATTAGAGAAACAGTATTATCACAATACAATCCCTAAAGTATACTCTGTTCACCAGATGAAACTAGATCAAATCTAAAAGAAAAAGCATGTACAGCCTCAGCACATGAAGGAGAAAAATGCAAATATTCAGTCACACAAAGTACAGGGGAAGAAACAAGTAAATTGCCAGTCCATTGGCAAGGACATACTATGATATTTAGGAGTCTGATTGCTCCTGCCAGACTCTGTGAGCCTCTGGGTATGTCCCTTTACTCTCATAACGATTTATACATGTATAAATTAAACAAGAGAGTAGGGTTCTCTTGGCAGAGTGAGAGAGTTTATGCTGGGGGCAACATTTTTTAAAAAGGCTTGGCACTAAGAGTGGACACGACTCTGCTGAACATGAGCTCCCGATGCACTGTCAGGGCTGAAGGGAAAAATGCATCCCCAGAGGCCCCTGTGGAAGGAGCCTGAAAAGGACTGAAGAACTTGGATTAACTGTACACTTGGCACTCAAGCATCTGATGTTGGAAGGCTGTATTGATGTCTGGTGTGCACAGTTCAAGAAACTCGCTAAAGGGCCTCATAAGTAAAGGACCAGAAGAAACTCTTTAACACAGTTCTATTTATCCTCAAAAATTATGTCTGAATGGATCACTGTCTAAATCAGTTTTGACAGGAGGTTCTCACAGGTAAAAGACAACACTAGAAACAAGTTCTAGCAGTCAAGTTCAGATGATATAGATACATATGATGCAGGTTCACAGGGTACCTGTTGTGCCACAGTGGTACTTCACAACTGGAACACCTTCCCAAGGATGATGGCATGTCCTCTGTCCTTTTCCCTTTTAAATCAAGATTGGACTTTGCATTCTGAAAAATCATACTTCAAATAGGAATTCATTTAGATTACATACATGGTGTTAACCTGAATTATCTCACTTTTCTGGTTCTTTTTTTTCTTTTTAATCTACAAGCGCCCACTACACATAACGATACTTATAGATGATATCATACACTTAGGCTTATGCAATTCAATAGACTTTGTAAAACAGTCTTAAAAGCCTAAAGAGAAGTCACAGTTGAAAAGTACTCTTCATGGAAATACTGGTTCCTTAATAGGATGCAGTTTCCATATTGGTGAGTTGAATACTAAAGATACCTCTTTCCTTCTTAGGTTTCAAATTAATGGAATGACAAAGAATACCATACATAGTGAAATTACAGCATACAAAACATGGCATACACTGCATAGTTGAGACTCTTATATACAGATGTGGAAAAGGGGTGGAGGAGAAGATTTAAGAGTGACCAAATAAAAGTTCTCGAGGAAAAACTCTGTATAGGAGCAGCTACCACCAAGGTAAAGCTTCACAAACCCAGCTGGAGATTTTCTCCTCATCTAAAACTTCCCTGTCAGGTCCCTGTTTATACTCTCCAGCTGCTGCCTCCTTTCCTTGCCACCCGAGGCCTTTCCCAGCTGTTCTCCGCTTCTCATCCTGAGTCTCCAGCATCACATGCTCCAGCTGCTAGGTTATTCAAATGGATGTTATGGGCCAAACAGTCTATAACCAATTAGTTAACTCAAATAACTCCTTAATTTAAAGGGACCGAGAAGACCATCCAACATGGGGGACATGTTGCTTTTAGACACAAAGCACTCAGATTATTCTATGCTATTCAGGTTTGCTGTTTCGAAAAGGGCAAAACAACAGCCTACTTTCATTGACATGTGTTGATCTGTTGCATCACTCCAGTAACACAAAGCACTCATAAACCCTCTTTAATTGGTGTTTTAGGGCAGGTTTATGGCTACAAGCATTGCTAAAACATTGCCAAGCAGAAGCGGAACTAAACCTTTCCCCATTATCCCAGACACTACAAACATCAACAGATATTTACACTGTGGTCTAGGTATTGATTAAATTGATAATTGCCATTTTCTGCTCTCTCATTTCTGCTCCATTTAGCATATGTTCAGCTACCTTCAGCTAGCAAGGACCAGAGAAACCACGTGACATTTTGAGAGGATCTTTTTGAGATGATCTCTTTCTTTTAATTATCTGTATGTATGTACATGTATATATATATATATATATGTATTTCTATCAAAGACATCTACGCTGGGATAAAATTCATGCTCAATATGGATACACAATAAGATATAGTTGTAGGTACAGCATAGAAAAAGAAGAATAAATCTGAAAACAACATCTTTTATAGATCTTGCCATCAAGTACAACTGAGTGAAAGTACTTCCAGAGGGACTTTATAGGTTTCTCTGAATGCATACTACACAAGCAGGCAACATGAGGGATGGATTCAGATGTCCAGTTTATGTTTGTCTTTGTTATTTTACCACAATTCACCTTTAAAAAGGATGAAGTTTCAAACAAGCAATAGTTTCTTCCTTATTACAAGACCAGGTTTGGGGAAAGGGATCATAAAATCAAGTATGCATTTGAATTAAATGTCAAGTTTCCCAAGTGCTTCAGTTACATATATAAATATATAACTGGAAGCACACATTTGCAGATACCCTCTGTACTTATATTTAGCTTTATTGTCACCAACAGTATAACATCAGGATCCTGTTCAAAGGAGTTGCTTTATAGATGCAATCAGGGATTTCAAATGGAGCCTGTTTTAATCACAAATTCTGCCTTCATCAAAACCAACTTTTCTATTTATGGAAACACATTGGTTTTCATTTAAATGCCACTGGTGCACAAAGCCTAATGCAAGACTCTAGCTGAAAAGATTTTAAGTGTTTCAATCTTATTGCAATAAATATTTTCACTCCATTTTTTTTCTAATTCAGCATGTTTAATTACCAGGCTTCTGTTATTTCTGCTCTTTATAGAGTAATTCTAGCAACACACTTCTAAGAGGGCTAAAATTACTCTCTGTATAATCTTCCCGCAGGGCTGTGATCTGAATAGAAACTGTGTTACTTGATTTGTTGCACAGTACGTTTCTGTTGTGCATGTTTTTCTCTGTCACCATATGACAGAAGTACTGGCACAGTTCTTTTCAGTTTATCAACATTTGAAATGTCCCAAGTGAACCAAATAAATTCTTCTTTTTTGAAACTGAAGCAGCATGAAGCCAAGAGTGAGCTTACCTTATTATATATAAATTATTCAGATAAATTATGGGCATTTCTGTGCATCGCTTACACAAACCTTGGGGTTTTATTTAAGATTTTATTTAAGATTTCCCTCAAGCTATTAAGAAATGCCCCTGCATTTCAAGCTATTAAGAAATTCCCAGGCATGACCTGAGCAGACTTCGACAACAATCTGTTTCTGATTATCCCAGTTTATTGTTGACTATGAATATATATATATCAAGATTCTTTTTCTCTGTCTTTACTCACTGAGTCTTTACAAAATATTCCAATTTTATCTCTGCAAAAAGCTCCCAAGTCCTTGATTTTTTCATCATATGAAGTTCTGAGAACTTTCATCTGTCTCAAAGCCTCCACTTCTTCCAGAAAACCTATTAGGTACCTATCTCATGGCTTTCTTCTTTTTCAGGACACTCAAAGGCCTCTTCTCCCACACCCCAGGAGATTTTCAAGAGGGGTTCTACATGATAAAATAAGCAGTTTCATCTCTCTCTCACTACCTGCACTCAAGGGGTGCCACACAGAGCTGCTTTATGGTTTTCACCTTTCCATACAGGTCTTCTTAAGCTACCACAAAACTGGAATTAGCAAAAAGGGAGCTGCTGGTGTTTTACTGTGCTAATGATTCCTGCTTGGAAAGGAAAAATGTGTGAAGCACAAGTAGGACTGAGCCTTCTACAATGCAACATGTGCTTCACCTACCTCACATGCACCTTCTATCACTTACTGCATTATGTGGGAAAGTCACCTCATCCTTTTCCTGTGGCCTGCTTCCCTTAGGGACATTCCTTGTGCCCAGCAGAATTGCCTGGTGGGAAAACAGCAAGGGCCTCTGCATAAGGGATGCCATGAAAAG
This sequence comes from Pomatostomus ruficeps, assembly GCA_013400735.1. Taxonomy (NCBI): domain Eukaryota; kingdom Metazoa; phylum Chordata; class Aves; order Passeriformes; family Timaliidae; genus Pomatostomus; species Pomatostomus ruficeps. Next base: position 37,016 of record VYZT01029350.1, on the reverse strand, counting down.
ACATGAAGAGCGGAAAAGGAAATGTAATGAAGTAATTTTACCTGCTGTATTGGCACACACCGTGTACTTACATGAGGATTTCCTAAGCCCAGAACACATGAGTCTCGCTCTGAATGCATCAGTGTACCTTGCACAGATACATGGGAGTCCTAGGCACATTACCAGCCTCTCTGATTGACTGGGTGCTTCATCTGTATTTGGCAAGAGCCAGCTGAAGCATGAGTAGGTGTCTGACCCATGGAGAAGGAAGGAGAAGGAGAAAGAAAAGCATTTTCTCTTGCAATGGGACTTTTCACATTACCAAACTACTGTAAGTATTGCAGTAACTGTTGCTGAACACCTCTGAGAAAACCTGCAGCCTGAACCCCCTGACTTCCAACATCCCGAACCAGAGCTTTCGGAAGTCATACACAAAGTCACACATGGATTTCAAGGCTGTTGGATGCAGGCCTTTTCAGTTGATTGGTGCGTAAGCTGTAACCAAATATGTGCTTGCATCTGGAAGCACTTTAAAAATGTGATTAAAATATAAAAAACATATGAAACACATGATTTTGCAGGAAGTTCTAACATCACAACATGCTTCTAAAAGGAAAAGCACACTACTGGTCTGGCCTCTGGTTACTGAGCAGACATGGAATGGGAGAGCCCTGAAAGGGAAAAGAACTCCTTGCTTGAAAGCAGTAATTGGCTGGTTCATGTACTCAGAATGTTTCCTTCAGAGAACTGCCAGGGTTTATCCACCAAAAACGATGTTCAGAAATACCCAAAAAGGAGCAACAGAAAGATCTTCATATGCCACAGAGGTCTTTATGCTCGGTTTTGCCAGGTGCAAGAATGGAAGATGCTCCAAGGAAGTCCCTCAAACTCTAAAAGCCCTGAAGAGGGGAAAAGACTTGTGTGCCGAGCACTGAACATGTATGCATGGCAGATACTGGAGAATGGCCACTGTGGCTAAATCCATCTGTTATACAGCATTTCAAAGTACAGAGTACATCCTAATTGCTAGCAACCTTTTAAATTCAGCTGCAAATTCCACCCAGAAGTTGTTATTGAATAGACTTCTGCCTGCAGTGACCCGAATCATTAAAATTTCCTGTTGCTACTGGTAACATTCCCATTTCTTGAAAACTGAATATTTAGAAGCAGTACCTTTCCAAAACTGTCCATGGAAGACAACTGATTCTCAAAAGTGAAATATTTCTGTTTTTCTCTAATAAATAAACTAGTGATTGCTGATGATCATCATCTGCCATTGATGCTCATTCAGCTTGTAAAACAAAAAAGCACAGTAATGAAAATGAGTTGGTGTTTTCCCTTCTCTTGAATGACATTAGGAGAAGACAAATTGTCTTACACGAGCTACGGCACTTTAGAAAACCAGATCTACGTATTCAATAACATCGTAAAAGGCAGTAGTGATTAATTTCCATTGATGAACCTTGTTTGTCTGAGAAATAAAATGCTCTTTAAAACTATTATTTAAGTAACAATAATAGGCAAGCATTAATATTTTCAGTATTAACACTCTTATCTTTAGAAAAGACTAATCCCAAGTTTACAGAAGCAATTTGCAATTTGCCCAAGGTAAAATGGAATGTGTAGGCATTTTAAATGTAATCAAATAGAAAATACTGAACTGCTTTAAAATCGAGTTTTTATCTTCGTCTAAGCACATCTATGCTGACTTCAACAGAGCCAAGTAAAGAACCAAGTTCTGGCTAAATTCACACTTGGAAAAAGTAGGTTTCCTCCTTTTAAGGAGGAAATTGAAAAGTTTATTACCATATTTCATACCTCGGCATCCTTATTTTACTATTTATACAGAATTTAACTGCAGTTGGCCATCTCATATGAAAGATTAGTAGGAATCTCATGTGTTCAGTGCAGTTTGTGATGACTGAAATATTATGTGATTTTTCCATGCACTATAAAATGCTCAGTAAATAGAAAAAAAAAAAAAAAAAGAAGAAAAGCAAACAAGATGTTCTTGTTTGCCTATAGCAAGCAATTTACATCCTTTTAAGATCTTCTGGCATTTGGTCCTTTATTCTTTTGCAATAGCAAACCCAAGGTGTCCTGTAAGCACAGATTGGATGAAACCTGTTTTCCTACAGATTTCTGCTCCTTGCTCTGTAACTCCACATTCTTTCTTCTCGCTGCAAATGGCCATATCTCTCCACATTGCTTATTACACTATCACCTGGCAGGAGAAACTGTTCTGTGATGAGTCTGGGACTGTACACATTTTGTTTGGCCACTGAGCCACTGCCAAACAGAATGTATAACAGCTATGTTCTGCCTGCCTCTTCCTCAAAATTGGCACCAGTCGAGGGTGTTTTCCTCCATATACTCTCAGATTTTCATAAAACATGATATTCACTGAGAATTTCGCCTTTCAGATTTGACTGAGAGACACTAAAGGGTTCAAAACACAGGAAGGAGGGAAAGAACAAAGGAGAACATACAAATCTTAGTAGAAGTCTCACTTAGATAATGAGAGTAACAACAAATATTTAAGAACAATACTGTTGATAATGTGACAGTTCTGTGAAATCCAGTTTGGGTAGAGTTTTTTTAAAAGATTCTAAGATTAGGCTCTTAAAGCTGTTTTAAGAACTGAGATGAGTGACCCTGCTTCCAATGCAGCAGGAATACAGCATCTTAGTTTTAAATGTGATGTGCTCCTTAATTAGCACTTTACAGGACTCACACTTCCTGAGTTTAGATATTCCAATGATCACCTACAAATGCATCCACCCAGATGAAAATAACTACTCACAGAGAACAGGTAAATAGACCTGCAAAGTTAAACAAAAATCCCTTCTAGATGGATACTGTCAAGTTCATGTATTTGTAGCTTAAAAGGAACACATTCATTTATAAAATAAATAGAAATACTAAAAATATTTTGGCAGTAAGGAATTATATGTTTTAAGTGATTTTCCCAAAGGTACAAAGAAGTTAGATGACATCTTAAGATTTCTATATCCAGAGGTAGATTGAAATTTTTAGAACTTCTTTACCAGCTGCGGTAAACTCTGAATAAACCCAGAACGGCAGAGATGGGCACAATGCCACTGTGTACTATGTTTCTGTAACTAAATCCCCATAAAATGTTACCTTTTCAAATATTAAACTGAAATTAAGGTGTTCAACCATGCCAATATCTGAAGATGGAAGTTCTTTCCATCAGTTCATAACTGGATAGTCCTAAGAACAAATTCCTTCACCTGAAAATCAGTTGGATGTGCAACTATATGTATATAGCTCAATGTAGATAAAAGAGTCAAATTTTCGTCCAAAGTTTCTGATGTTTCAGCTTTGGCTAGGTCAAAAAAATTGCTGTAATATTCTCCCTTTCAAAGTCCATCCCAAATTACCGAACACTGTCATGTATTGCTTTTGCTCATGATCTTTTTTTTTGTTTTTTTTCTAAAACACATGCTTTTGAAAGGAGCTGCTTCAGCCAAACTTTAAGCAAAAGAGTGGTGGATTCAATACAGGAAATAATGCATGCCACCAAAAAAAAAAAGAAATCCAACAAGACTGAATTCCCAATGATATAAAATAAAAGATGGAGTAGATGGAATGAAGCCAAGATTCTGTGTGTCCCTAATACATAAATATTAATCACAAATAAGTATTGCTGGAGAGGTTTTCTATAGAATTTTCTATAATTCTATTCAAAAAGCAATTCAAAATCTGTATTTGCTATGACCTGCCTGTATGCAAAAATAAAATGTGCATATACTCCATAATCTACAGTATATAGCTTGATTTTTAAAAACAAAGCAAAACAAAAAAAGCCCCAACAGGTTTTTTAATATAAGTGGATGAAAAAAAATAAAGGAACTTAAAACAGTGCTAGCTTTGAGTTAAGAATTGGGAGGTGGCTCTTGCCTGTCCTGCCAGAGAGTAGACGGGGCCAATTAGCTGAGCTATGTCTACCAAGGAGTCATAGAATCAGAGAATATGAGGGAACCTGAAAGATCCTCCAGTCCCAACCCCCTGCCATGTGCAGGGTCACCTCCCACCAGACCAGGTTGCTCAAGGCCTTATCCAACCTGGTCTTGAAGACTTCCAGGACTGGAACATCCACTGGGGTTGGCAACCTCCAGGGGCAACATGTTGCAGCTTCTTACCACCCTCATGGTAAAGTATTTCTTTTTTTAATCTAACCTAAATTTTCCCTCTTTCAAACTGTACCCATCAGTTCACAGCACTGTTGTGAATCACCTGGTGATAACATCAGGAGAGATGCAGAAGTTGTTGAGTTATTGCAATTATGTGTATAGTGCAGGCGATAGAGAGGGAAAAAAAACCCCAACACATCAGTACATTTTGAATTAACACAGCCTGGTGCTGCTGAAACTACAGTCTAGGAAGGCTTCATGAAAAAGAAGATGGAGAGAGCACACATTCATTGTCCATGTAAGATGCTCCAAGATGGTAATCTTGCTTCCTGTGTTTTTACTCCCCAGCGTCCAGCTAAGTCAACCTTGGATATGTGCTCATGCCAAGTTCTTGCAGCATCGTGGTCTCTAAGGACAGGATTCTCAGTGCTATCCATATGCAATGCCCAGCTTGTCTTAAGATCCTTGTAGCAAATAGAAAAATATCAGTGTCTACCCTCACATCTATTGCCGAAAGATTTGTAGTAAGTACCTATAATTTACCATCTCCAATATATAACAATTTAAATATCTTTTTATGTCAAGCCCTTTAAAAATGGTCCACAAACTACCTGTTGGTCACATTGTTCCAAAGGCTGTTTTTCAAAGACTTTTGTTGAGTTGGTTTTGTTTACTTCATTTTTAAAAGGAAAAAATATAATGCGTTCCTACTTCTGCTGCTTCAAATAATTTTAACATACTTCCTTTAGCAAGGAAAAAAAAAAAAGAAAACAAACAAACAAAAGAATCACCTGGTTTGGGACTACACAATGGAAAATTTCAGGCCAAAAAATACAGTTAAAAGAAGAGGTAAGTGATAGGAAGCAAATTGTTTGATATAACTTAAAACATGATTAAGTTACCACATCCTGCCAAATTTCTTGGTTTTTTTCCAGACAGTGACAGTAGATTATAAATGAAGAGGAAAAACAAACCACAAAGGAAAGAATCTGAGGAATACTACTTGAACTATCAATTTTTACAGTTTTTGCCTAATACTGATGTAATTCTTCTTGATGTCAGTGGAAGGATAGCTGGACCTACACTGGGTACTTCTGGAAGAAACCTGCCTGGGGAATTTTCAGCCAGAACTTGAAAGAAGCTTTATGGGCTCATAGAAAGTGCATTCTGATTTCTACATGACTCAAAGGTATTTCCAACATGGGCTGATTCTGTCATGCAGCTGTGTCACATTTTGTATGTTTTTTGAATAAAGTTCTGTGCCAATCACTTTCTCCTCCATTTTCATTGTTTATATGCTATAACTTACTCTCCCCTACTAAGGGCACAGATTTTTATTTCAGGAATTTATTACTCACAGGCCGAAATAACAGATGCTCAGCGACAAGCAGGCCACAATCACGAACAAATTATAAAACATAGACCAAAACCACGGGCAGTATTTTCAGAGGACATTGATCCTCAGTGCAGATGGACTGCAAAGTCAGGTTGCCTTAGGAAAGGCACTTTGAAGGTACTTCCACCAGCCTGGCCATAACAACACACACAGTTTTGCTTAGCAGGGAAGTGAGAGAAGAAGCAGTGAGAGAGCACTACCTTCAGCTCTGCCACAAAGGACTATTCTTAGGAATAACATTCTTAGGAATATAATTCTTAATATTCTTAGGAATAATAACTGGTGCTGCTTTTTGGAAATAATGAAAATTCCCAACAATAATGGGACATGTACTTCAGGGTAGGGCCTTCTCTTTAATATATCTTTTCCATTATCATTTAATACCATTAAATGTGCACTGTTCAAAACTGGAGCAATTGCAAGTCTTTCTCAGGAAATTTATGGCCCATGGAACATGTATTGGGTTAAGACATGTGGACAGTTGATAATACAAATGGAATACTGTCACTCAAAATGGCTTAAAAGAGGGAGAGGAGGGTGCTTTTTGCAGTACTTGAAGCTGTATTTGTTACCTACCTCTATCATACTGCTAAATAAACTGAGATTACATACTTAATACTAACACAATCTTTGGGTTTTAAAGGTAATATCAGAATTGGAAAGCTCATTTAGTTATTTCCTGAATCACCACACATTTCTAGAACAGAGAGGTAGGTATTTCAGAAACTGGAGATAGCACTGTATGTACTACCATGGTTGTGGAGCCTGGTGTCGCTTCCAGTAGAACACTGAGGAATCTTAAACCATTATGGTGCCACATTCATACACCGAAAATCATCATGAATACAGTTCTGAACTCCCCCACTGGCCTCACCCAATCCCTACCAAAGTCAGTAGGATCTGGGACAGAGTCCTGAATAAAGCCATGGGTGATGAAAAGACTTTAAAGTGGATGACTTGGTCAGAGGAAAGAGAGAAGAAAGTCCATTGCTATTTCTCACCCATCTTCCCCAGACCCAAGAATCAGAATTGCCAAAAGTCCTTCCAAAGAACAGGAATTTATAAAACATTACGGGGATCTTGTTGGAGTTGAAAAAAGAAACTTAACCTGTGCTCAAAAACCAGTCACAACAGATGTAACCATCCATCCTCACCTCCACCTTCACTGCTAGACAGAGAGAAGTACAGAAGATTATAGAGAAATATAAGAGGATGCTAGGCAGAAAAGAGACATCTCACATCCCCCTCTCTGAAATGCTGTGATCATAATTTTGGAAGGAACAGCCTACTTTCTTGGGTGAATTTATAACTTCAGGTAAAAAACCGGCTGCCAGCAGTGGAAATGCTTCTGAACAAACCCAGAGAAAGATAGCACAGTTCCCAAGGCTCATCTCAGTGACTGACAGATCATTTTAGACAGGGTGGGTTTCCTCTGTCATGCCATGCTCCTACTTTGAGATTTCCTCTGGTTTGCTCTTTAAGTTCTGCCTCTCTTATTACTGCTCCTATCCTCACTTCTGCTTCTTCTCTGTGATCATTTGCTTTTACCCACATATGATAATCACTTAAGTCACTTCATGGGCCAAAAACTTCTCCTTTTCTCTGTTCTTCTGTCACCTTCATCATCACCTTCTGGGACAGTCTTCCACTGATGGTTTGAATAAGTTTTTGGAAAGCAAAAGCAAACTAAAATTAATTTGGGTATTCCAAAGATCACATTCCAAGTGATCATGACTTGCAGCTGAGAAGATGAAAGAAATTTTTGTCTTAACAATAAAAATTTTTCATCTTAACAGCACTGTGATTCACTGACTCCATGAATGCTAAAATTCTCTTACACCTGTCAATTTTCCTTCATCTATTGTTACAGATATCACCTTGTCATGACAGCACAAACTAGTTCCTCTCTTTGTAAGAAAAATCAACTATTAGTCTTGAATTTCCATGATTTCTCATGTGACTCTAAAGATATCCATGGATGTCATGCAGACCTCGTTCTGTTAATACACAGACATCAATAAAAGGAACAGATCTAGCAAATAAAGGGTTTCCTTCTTCCACACAGAACAAGAGAACAAACCTAGAAGTGAACCTTTAAAATAATTTTCTATGTAATTCACAAAACTAATCTAGTTACTCCTTGAAAAACACTAATGATGTTAAATACAAATCTTCCAAACATTTCAACCTTTTCAAAACTATGGTTTTTTTCTCCAGCTGGTGTCAGAGAAAACTAAAAAAGATGGTATAATTATTTTAGTCTGAGCTCATGACTCTTTGACTTTCTCTAAGAGAGAATAGTAATATTTAGAGACATTCTATTGATGTTTAAGCTTCCTGCCAGTCACATTAAGTTGTGTCAGTCCTCAGACAGTCAGTGAGAACACCACATATAATCATCATTATTGCTGGGTTTCCTTGAATCACAGAACACAGCTACTGTGACCAGATATTCTGCTTTTAATAATAGATATAGGCATAAAATCCTCAGTAAATTCTTCTCTTCCTCATTAAACCTTTTCTCCTTCATCAGGCTGATCATCAGAGCATGAAGAAATGTTTCATAATTCTCTAGTCTGGTGTCACAACACCGGTGGAAACCCCAGAGCACAGAAAGGATTGATCCCCTGCTCGTGTGCCTACGGAGGAGCTGGTTCCCTGCGAGCGCCCACCTTTCCCTGCTCCCCAAGCACCTCGTGACCACCAGGAGGTGGGTGAGGCCCCAGCTGCCCAGGCCTCCAAGGCTGGGAGGAGACCATCTCCTCAAAGTTTCCTTTTCTTTCAGTTTTTTGATGTGTAAAGAGCACTTCAGCAGGTATTCCTCCCTCACAGCATAGCCAAGAAGGAAATTGTACATTTTTGCTACTGAAGAGAACATATTTCTTTTCCTCAGAGCAAGCCTGAAACTCCTAAGAGAACAGAACATCCTTAAATGAACTAAGAAGACAGTCAAAGATTTTGTTGTGGAAAGTAATGTTTAGCCCAAGTCAAAATATACAGAAATTTAAGTCACAATAAGAAAACACAAAGTGTGAGGTCCACTTAGATCACCTTTCTTTGCAGCATTGCATTCAAATCTGTATTTCTTAGCATTTCTCTGGCACAATCCTCCCCTTTCAATTTAAAACCATTTTCAAAATTGATGGGTGAACTCCAGATCTCAAACTGGCAAATAAAAGGACACAATAGGTGAACAACACGAACTTCTGCACCTGAAAGGGACTGTAACATCAGATCAACTCAGATCTGAAACATCATCTTATATTTTTAAACAAGCATTCTGCTAATTGTTAGGTGAGCATAAAACCAGAAAGATCAAGAAACAAGTAATAACATACCCTCTGTGCAGAGTTATCTGATCAACTTCTTACGTTGCATATTAGAATTATTCTATAAAATAAGCATTTTTCATTTACCTCCAAATAACTGCTACACAATTTTAAGATTTTTCGTGCTCCTGAATTATATGATGAAAATAATTTTGTACAGATTCATGCTTCTGCTGGAGGAAAACCAGACTCACCTCTCCTCTAAATTACAGACATCTTAAAATCTCACATACAGAGTAACTTTGACATGCCTTGATGATTTATTACTCTAAATTTCATCCACTCAGCAGTCTTCACAAACATATTTCTAACATTACTGTCAACATGCAATGCTTAATTCTGTTGCTGTGCTAATGAAGCAGCTTTTTCAAACTCAGTAACTGAAATAACATTATAGCTCAGATCATATTTATTACCATTACACTAGATGACTAGTGTATTTAACACAATCTGTTCGTGAAGTTATCTACAAGTATTGTGTTTCCCTCCTTAAGCGAGTCAAATATTATAAAAGCCTTATATTCTGTATAATTGTGCAACTTACCTAAAATTTAGATAGCTCTCTCGTATTTTTGGAAATACGTATCAGAGTATAAATCCTTTATCTCTCAGCAGAAATCAGAATCTCAGAATGTTGTTTTAAGAAAAAATTATGTGCATCACAACAAAGGAATTCAGAAAAGCTGCAGGAAAGCTTGAATAAATAAAATAAATATGGATAGAATAAAACTGGCTTCCTCCCAAACCCTGAGTTTGTCAAAAGAACAAAGCACACACAAACAGCATATAAAACCTGAATTGAAAATACATTTATAAAAAAGGGATGAGGACACATGTTTTTTCTATTTCAGCTTGAAAAATAAAGGGACACAGCAATGAGTCTTGCTGGCAGGCAGATAACTCATAGGCCCTGACCCTTCGACTCACCAGGAATTCAAACACAAAGCTCTTTTCATAGTGACCATGCCATACATTCTCAAGATAAGGCAGCGAAATAAGGAGCAATGGAGAGGTGCCACAAAGCTCAAACTGCAGAAGGCTGCACAGAAATTATATTCACTTATCCACCTCCATGCAGCTGCACACCAAGTGCTGGCTGCAAAACTGTTTCTTTCCAAATCAGAAGCCATGCAGTGTGCTTTTGGAAACCGGACCTGTCTCCTGCAGCAAGAAAAGCACAAGAGAGAACAAGCAGCAAGGAAAGGGCTATGCCTGTGCACTTCTGTATCGTTCAGAATTGAAGTGCACATCCGGACAAATAATCTGGAACACAATGAGCTCTGCAGAAGGATCGCTGTGGTAAAACGGAAGGGTTTTTAGAAACAACAGAAATAGCTACATTTCAAACAACATTTCAAATCTGGACTCACCATGAATAAGCAACAGTTGCCTGAAGTTAGTGTGTTATTTTCTGCCCTGTTCCACTGCACTTTTTGCCTAGTTGTCCAACACTTGGTAGCTCAGAGCTGCCACACAGAGGCCCCTTCCGTGATCTGGCTTATTTGCCTGTCAGTTTGAGTCTCAGCTTCTGTATGATGCAGCTGTGCACTTTGCTGAAGGTCTAATATCATTTCCATAAGCTTTCTCCCTGCCTGGAGCAAGCAGTTTGTTCTCCCTGCTCAATAAATACTCAGATCACTATTCTGGTACTCACAAGGATAAAGCTTTAAGTTGTTAAGGAGTTCTTACTAAGTAGTGGGTGGAGAACATAAGCTCAGTACAAGGAAACTCTGCGCATAATCAGAAACTGAGAAACTTCCTCCCTTTCCCCCAACCCCTCCTCTCACCAGGCGAAGCTGCCAGTGCCTCCTTTACAGAAATTTAGGAATGTAAAGGGAGGACTCAAAGGGGCCCAGTCAGACAAGCCTTTCTCAATCAATTAGCTTGCAGCCATTACTTGTGACCCTAGGTCACACAACATAAGTGTGTGGGGTGTGCCTTTAGGGGTACACCAAAGCTACTTATTAAAACTTACATAACCAAAAGTGTTCAAAATCAAATAAACTCCGAAAGCTGGAAAATACTTTCTACGTACCAGTTTTGAAGGAAGAAGAGTTTTGTGTAAAGAAATGTTGCTTTGCTTTCCAATAACAAATAATTTGATGCAGGAAACTAATATTTTTTAATACTTAAAAAAAAATAAAAAAGAATGAAATCTGAGATAACCAAGCAGACTTTAAAGTGGTATTTGTTTTATGATTATGCAAAAACTAAATAATACTGGCCTGAGTGATATTTGACGAAGCACATGATCACGTTTCTTAAAATAAGACTATTGTGTGTAGCTGCAAAGGCATAGATATTTAAAGGACTATCTAATTAATTAACAAAGTTCATCCCCCGTATTTCAGTCCTCTGCAAGAGACCAGTTCTCAGCATTCAGTTTCCATCCTTCATTTTAATGTTCCAACATAACAAATCAAACAATTTACTTTTAGAAAAGGTCTGGAATATTTGAGCACTGCATTAAGTTATCCTGCCCTGAATACATAGGGAGGAGAGGGTGTAAGTTGCCACGATTCCCACACAACAAGTATACACCCCTTGGTGTGAAGGGAAACTTCAAAAAGACCCTCAGCTTCATATCCTGCCAACCCAATGACATGGAGATGATGCCTTGGAAAAACCCACGAGGGAGTCCTGATGTGAAAAGCAGATCTATGACAACCCCTCTCTGGGCCAGGAGAGATCAATGCACTGCAGGGGCAATGCACTTTAATCTCAAGGTGCATCGCAAAGCATCTTTAAGTAGTGCCACAGATCAAGGCTTATACACAGAAGAGCAACCAGTTCATCCCACACTTCGCCATCTACTGAACACAACTGAGCAACCGCTACACAAAAGCTCATGGAGCACTCAGGGAAACATGGAACCATGTGGGAAGGTGGTGGTAATGTAGTGAAGTGGATTGAGCGTGTTGTAGACAACCTGCAAGCTCCATGTCCCTTCCCCATTAAAATCCCAGCCAAACTCTCAGCACAGGCAGCAGGGCTCGTGTTAGTTGAGACATTCATTCAAGAGATCAGATTGCAGGATCAGGACCACTAAGTACCCTGGGGTAAGGATTTTGCTTCTGTCTTGCACATAAGACAGCATTTAATAAATTAGGTCACATTTAAATCCTTGGAAAGCCCTGGCAGTAGAAATAATAATCATGGAAACTTCAATTTTTAAAAAAAAGAAAAAAGGGGTTCAGGATTATGATGCTGGACTGGAATTTAGGATATTTGGGTTCTGTTCCCATTTGTGTATCAAATGGCCCAAATGATTTGGGAGACATTGCTTCAACTTCTGCATTTATGTCAAATAGCATTTGTCTTGCAGCTGTAAGGCCTTCACCTCCTCAAAGCCTGTCAATAAAAAAGTGGATGATGATAATAATCTTCAGTATGCAAATCCCTTCAATACTGGTTCTCAACACATGCTCTTCATAGTGGAATTAAAGTAGTATTGAATATAAAATATTTACTGGCACTGGACTCCTCAGTAACTGAAAACAAGAAAACTATCTACATCTAATCTTCTGAAACCTCATTCAAATCCATCATAACCTTTAATATCTGTGTAACCTCCAGGAGATAAAAATAAGTCCACACACATGAATAACAATATAGGCTTCATTCTCCCCCTTTAGCCCTCTAAGTGTAAGGTTCCTGGAAAGCTTACTGGGTTGGGCCCTAAAAACACAAAAGGTTGGACTCCCTAATGGTAGAAAAAAATGGGAATACAGTGCCTGTGAGGAGAAAGGCTGCTTAGAGTGTTGTTCTCAGCAAGTGTTAAGAAAAGGAGAACTCCCTCCATCGTTGGCCAGTCTCTGTGAACTTCCAGGCTACATCAGAGGAATTACCATTGATTTCAGGTCTCCCTTTAGCCCACAATTTCTAAAACAAGATGCATCCCAAGCAGCCCACTTAGATACACATTCACACCTTTCTTTTGGAAAAGTTGATATGGAAAATTTACAACACAAATAACAAAGAAATGTAAAGGATGTTTTTAATGTAGCTTAAAACAATGCTTTCACACTAGAAATAATAATAGAATAATGGCTCCTCCTGGCACTGTTGAGTCCCCTGGCTAAGGAGTCTTCCTTTTCCTGATTGCTGGTTGTAAAATTATCCCTGCATTGGCTCCACTCCATTGCTGCCACATTTCAGCCATGCAAAGGCAATGTGAGCCATTTCAAAATTATCTCTAAGAAAGACACAAAATTTGAAATGGAACGAGATTCTCAAACCAGAGATGGAAATCAGGAATATACAAAATTCCTTTAGCATTCTCAGGGTGGTGTGCTATGAGCAAGATTCCTTTTAATTAATGGTAGTAAACACCACCTTTAGTGCTTCCACAATTGCATTCTAATAAAGATCAGCCCAGAACAGACTATTTCAAGAAGGATAATACAAGTTTTCATATATTTTTCCACATTCTGCTGTTTTCTCTCAAAAGTAAGGAAATTTGGAGAGCTCTACCTTGACTGGCCACCTTTTTTTCCCTTATTTGTCGCATGTTCTTTTAGATTAAGTAAATGCTCAGCTCCTTGCACAAAGTATTTTCACACTTACTAACTCAGAACTAGCAAGGAGATTAAATGTGCAAGAATTTTACAGGTTTTTCTTTGCATATGCAGATCTTCAGACCTGGAATACACCCAAGTTCAATGTGATCAGTATATGATCAGGCTACATTAAAGGATCCTTTGAGAATAAAAGCGATTTCTTGTTATTTGGGAGTTGTTTTGCTGCACTGGTCAATAGGAAAAGCAACATTAATTCACAGAACTTGCTCTGCTCCCCTGTTATGCTCTTAAATGAGATTAAATTAATTTTAGTTAGAAAGATAAACAAACTATGTGCAAAACACTTGTGGCAGAATCACATGTGTAAAGTTGATAGTGGTACTCAGCATACATTCATATCTTAAGTCATGCTCTAAACACTCCACATTAAAAGCAACTGCTTCTTTAAGAAATAAAATAAAACTCATTCCATTAAAAAAAAAAAAAAAAAAAAAGCTTGCAAATACACTACAGTACTTTGAAACAGATCTTCCACTCTTTAAGCCTTCTTCCCCTGCATTTCCCCACCCCCTTTTCCTTTCAGGAAACAAAACTCAAGAAGAGAAAGAGAGAGAGAGTCAAAAGGTTACAGACTGCTTGTAAGTGCAAAGAACGTGAGAGGCCCATTCTTCCCCTTAACACCTGACATCCCAGGGAACATTTTCCCCAGTGCTGGGGCTGCTGGATTAGCCATGCAGCCCCTGGTGATAATGGAAGCTGTGCATCTCATTCGCCATGCACTGCTACTTAAAGTTCTTCTCCTACCCTGCTCCTGTAAATTGTTTTCATTCCTGCTACACAATCACAAATTTAATTAATGACAGTTTGCATTTTGCCATGATTAGACCCAGTTAAATACCTTTTCTGAGTCACAGATAATAGATAAAAATTCATTCCTGGAATTCTGAAGTTTGAAGAAGTTGCAGTAAAATCAATGAAACGATGCAATTGTTCTTAATTACAAATAAAACCCAAGAGAGAACCTGACACAAAGCTAATAAATGTTAAAGCTTTGGTTAAAAAAGAATCCTGATCAACAACTTCTGTGACAGCATTATAACATTCATGCTGCTATTCCATGGCTCAGAATACCCAGGTTTCCATGATTTCCACAGCTTATTGTAGCAGGTGAAACACATCTGAGGCATGTTTGTCATAGGTACAGAGCAATGAACATGCCAGAGAGAAATACTGAATTACCAAAGTCTTTGCTGCACTTTTTTTCTAGGATGAAGGTTCCTCATATCCCTCCAGTGTAGCTGAGATCTGCTTGCTTGGCTGGTGCTGTAAGGACAAGGAAACAATTACCTCTAATTAGGTGCATAATCGTGCACAAAGTGGAAAAGGACTGAGAACAAAGTTAATTCTAAACACCAGAAGTCTTCAGGCTAAAGGACAAAAGAGAAACAGAATTGATTAGGGTAGAAAAGGTACAGTTTGCAAAAATCAACATCTAGCTCCAATAAAAAATAGGAGGAGAAATTAGGACAATACAATTACTTGGAATTTCCTGCTATTAATAAATGCTATGTTCTAATTTAAAGATAACTTAATTCCAAAAAAGATCCAGATTCCAAGGTGAATCAGAGCAAAAACTTTAGAAGTTAATTAATAAAATGCTGGAAGTGAGAACATGGCAGAAAACGTGAGTTCCTTGCTGTAGCTCTGAGATGTTGCTCCCCAGCTGCAACAAAATGCATCAGTCCCTGCTTCCTCTCACCCCTCATGTACCCCATCCTAAACACCAGCCCAGTGCTTTCTGCTGCACATGCACAGCACTTGTTCAAGTTTGAAGGTACAGGATTTCACTTTTTCTTTATAGTGCAAAGAATATTATAAGGTTTTCTCCTTGGATTTTGCAAAATGTCTTAGTCTGGTCACTACTAAGAGAGAATGTCACAAAGATTGCAGGAGGAATCTGAGAAGGGGAAAAAAATAAATGAATAAAGAAAATTAAAATTCTGGTAATTGATACCCAAGCTTTCAAAAATATACTGACACAATTCAAACATTTAGGACTCAAATGTGTGAAAAATCCAATGAGAACATCCCAAAGGAGGTTTAAAGGGAGACTACACAGGTGTGCAGCTCCTTTAAGAAGATTTGATAACCAGCAGATAAAAAGTTTCCTGAAGAAATTGGTTCTTACAACTTGTTTAGATACACTGTGGTAAAAAACTTGCTTCAGCTGGTTTGATTCCCTAGAAATGGAAACAAGTGGGTATGAATTTGTCTTTTAGTACCTTATTGAAAGACTAAGGT
Organism: Pomatostomus ruficeps; assembly: GCA_013400735.1. Taxonomy (NCBI): domain Eukaryota; kingdom Metazoa; phylum Chordata; class Aves; order Passeriformes; family Timaliidae; genus Pomatostomus; species Pomatostomus ruficeps. The sequence goes on along the minus strand of VYZT01029350.1, from coordinate 21,334 downwards.
TATTTATTTATTTTTTGAGTTACTTGGGTCTTAGAAGTATGAGTGAATACAAAGACAGAGATTAAAGAGAGTCCAGTCACTCCAGAGACAAGCATTAAATGAGATTGTAATGGGGTCTGTCCATCACCTTCCCAGTAACCTGCCAGGTAACACCACAAAAACCCTCACTAGAGCTGCCCACCGGCCAGGATGGTTTGATTCAGCTTTGTTGTTCAGGTGAGAGGTGCTATTCACCTGGACCACAGAACCAGGCCAGTTATATACACAGGCACTATTTATTTCAGCTGTATTTATGTTTGTAAAAAATAGACCTATAAAACACATCTTGTGCCAAAAAAGACCTTGAAGGGAAAGATACATTAATGAATTCCTAGCATCCCTGGAAATATAGCAACAATATAAAGTTTGTGTACAAAAACTGTGCCAGACTGACTGCAGGGTGGGTGAGTACAGGTTGGACAAATTTGGGGTGTAACTCTAGCCCAGCATGTCCAGCCACAGACCCTAATGTTGAAAAAGAAGCATTTAGCCCTACTTGACATGAATGAAGGCTTCCTAAAACACCTGTCTGGTGGAGATCCTGCATCCTCACACACATCTCATTACATTAATCCTTTCACATCTGTAAACTTCATCCCAAGCTGCCAATGTGGGCAAGCAATGAATCTGTTCTTGAAAATATCTGAATGCCCTAGAAATGTTACAGAAGTTTTAAAATTTAATCTCATAACATGAAAACACACGGACAGGTAAAACCTTTTTCGGCCATTGTCCACACCAGCATTTAACATGTGCTTTCAGAAGAAAGTTTGGAATTTTTACCTACTGCATATCCAGGCACACCTCCCTGGCAGAGAACTACAATGGGAAAAAGCTTGGTAATACTTGCTCCGATTTATTTTCTCTGAAGTTAATGCTACTTCTTTGTCTGTGAACTTTCTTGCTTTTTTTTTAAAGTGTCATGAAAAACATGACCTTGCTGAAGCTTCTGAGTTAAAAATGAATTCTCAGTAAAAAAACATCCCTAAAGTAGATACTGTCTCTTACCAGGGAATGCTCCAGCAGTCAACTTCAATTTGCCTTAAAGACAAAAAGGCATCTCTCTAGGGATAAAAATCAATCCCCAAACTGTCAGCAGCAACACACAAAGTTTAAAAATGTGCTTAATTCAGCACAAACAAATGCTTGTAAATTGTCAAGCCAATATGTGAGAAGTGTCTCTTCCATTAAATAAAATCATGAGCTAAACGAAAAAACTAAAAAGGGGACAAAGACACCACAAGCAGATATATTTTATCCACCTGATATCTATCAGACACACTTGCACAGAATAATAAGAAACCGTTCTTTACTAATAGAGTGCTGATTAAGTTTAAAATTATTTTAATTGCTGCTGATTTTTTTAAAGGTTTTCATTACTGTGGTGTTTCAGTGCATGCAAAAGCACACCTTCTCCATGCAGCTTGGCAGTGGGCAGTAGTGTGGGACAACATCAGCTCAGATTTACAATCTGAAGGTGAGCCTCACTCAGTGACAAGGAAATCAGTTTTCCAGCTTGGAGGTGTCATCCCAAATTGCAACAACTGCAGAAATGACTGAAGCCATTGCTGGGCTTCAGATGTGCACCAGGGGTGCCCTTGCCCTGCTCCCCTCAAGGCCAGAGCAAGGTCATGAGCCCCAACTGGAAGCCCTTCCCTTCTCTTCTTTTGCACCTTGTGGCACCTGTGGACACTGCTCCCGCCCTCTTGCCTTCCCGAGGTGACCCTGCCTCCACCTGCAGCACTCTGACATCCTGGGAAGTGCCTCCACAGCCACTGCAGCAAAAGGATAAGGTGCAGGGGCTGGGTGGAATTAGTGTGGGCAGGCAAGGACCTTCCCCATCTGTCCATTCTGCCTGCAGCTGCTCTCGAGAAACGGATGGGACTGTTTGGTGGGCTTAGTTCAAGCCTTTACCACATTCCTGGATGCCATTGATCACAGCAGGGCAGAGACAGAGAATCCTAACAAAAGGAATAATGCAGCCATGACAGCTGGTACAGTAATTTCTTCTCAGGATAACGAGAACTTGGACTTTTCCCCTTGTAACTGTGTTTTGAACCCTAGTAGATGAGCCCACAATGACCTACATTTGTGAGAAACACTCAAGAATTGCACAGAGCTCCAGCCCTGGTCTCCTTAAACTTCAATTAAACAGTTCAATCTTTCTGTACCCTGGGTTCTGATTTGAAAATCTCCATCCAGAGTATATAATATGGACTTCATTATCACATAGGTTTTATGCAATAACCAGTAAAAGCTTTTCAGTTTTGTTCTCACGTGTGTCTGTATACATCAAAAAGTCCTGAAACAAGAAAGTGCTATTCAGTGTAAACAAGAAGGTGTTTTTCAAAACAATAGGCTGTGTTTTACCTAAAAAAACCAAAGTTGCAATGACAAAAATGAAATGTAAAAACCCCACCCTCTTCCAAAAGGATCTAACATAGACTCAAAGGTCAAGTTTCAGTGATTTCTGCAAAATTACACCAAAACCTCCATATGTGTTAAAAATGGAAAGGCATGTTCTACAGTATCAAAAAATCCATCATAAATCAGTTAAAATACATAACCATAAATACATATGAAAAATATAATATGTCCATATGAATGGACAACACAAAACCCAGGAAGGTGTCATACAACAAAAAATCAAGTGGGGGAACCATCAAAGCAAAATCAGCAATAACCAAAGCACAAAACAGTGCTATTTGATGGTCCTTTTGTGTAGAATGTAGAAAAAATAGACCAAGTTCCATGCTGGAGATGCACCACAAGACAGACACGACCATGTGTCATTACTGTGCTTTCATGTTATTTTCTGTGAGCACAGGAATACTGTGAGTTGTGAACTTTTAGGCAGAACAAGGAAAAAGGAAATAAAAACATAGCCAATGAGGAAAAGCCGTAAGAAAAAAGGTGGCCCTCTCCTTCTGCCATTACTTTCAGAGGTAACAACTCAGATATGCACACACTGACACAACATGTCACACAATTTCACATATAAGGCAATAATGCCAGAAAAGGAATGGCTACTGCTCCTCTGAATTGCTTTATGATAAACCTTTCTAAGGAGACTACTAAGGACTGAAAAGGGAGGAAAGTACTCCACATTTCCTGATTTATCTTGAAAATCAAAAAGTCTAGGTTATTTGCAGTTGATACTTCAGAATGACCAGAAATCTTTTCATCACTACTTTAGCAAATAAGTTTTCAGATACACATGATCAAAGGCAAAGATTAACTCAGGAATCCGGACATCATTTGTTTTGGCAGTGTGCATATGTTAGTAGATTCCTTGGGTCCTCCCTAGGATTAATATACATTTTGAGAGACAGTATGGGGTCCATACAAAAATCTAAAAGTTCAAAGCCATATTGTTTAGTACAGTCACCCAGGAAAGTGAACTAGAGCAATTAAACTATCTAGCATTCAAAAATAAGACTGTAAACTGTTACAGAAGAGAGTAAAAATTCATAATCACAGGTATTGGAGATCCCTCTTGTTAGCTGGTTCCCTCTTCCAGACACTACTTCATCACCTGAGCTCTCCCTGTAACTGTTCTTACTATTAAAAATATTTTTCAGAAACGTGCATATAATTTCTTAACAAAATTACTAGTTGTAACTCTAACTATTCTTCATCAAATAAAAAACTTAATTGTTCTTTGGTTCTCATAACACTGAACTATTTTAAAGAGCAGTTACTTCTCTGCCCCTTTCACAGAAGACAATGATTGTTGCTCAGGTCCACAGTGTAAAAGTCACTATTCCCATTGAGCCCAAAGAAAACAACAGTGCAACTTCAAGCTAAAAGGCCAAATATTAATAGGTTCAAGTCAGCATGAAATAAATGGGGGTCTCAGGCACAAAACCTATACCATATCCTGCCCTTGGAAGGCACAGAGACACTTAGGTTGAGTCAAGCAGGGCAGTCCAGACTGCCTGGAGTGCCTGTGCTGTGTGCATACACCTTCAAGCACTCTGGTTCACTTCCAGTCTTTTCTTTGGGTCTTATCTAGGACCTGTCAGATTTTGTTGGCATGGAGGCATCACCTCTTGTAATACCACAAGGTGGACAGCATTACTGAGATGAGCCAGCAGTTCTCAAGGAATTGTCAGTGCTTCAGAGTTTTGGAGGAGAGTTCCTGATTCTGCAAGCCAGGTTGAATCCAGCCCCATGCCTTGAGGAACTGATGGGATGGGGGAGTCCAGGGGCAGCTCGTGAGCAGGGTACAATCAGAACTTGCAGGAATGCTGCTGGAGAAGGAGTCAAGGGAAGTGTACAGCTGGGAGCTGCAGCAGTTCTGCTGGCAGCCTCAGAGGAACCTGCTGGGGTTTCTATTTTGGCAACCCTGCAATAACCACATCCCCTTGGTGGCATTAAGAGCTAGAGTGGCAACACTATCTCAGATGCTGGCAAACCATTTTCAGCTCCAATGTTGTAGTCTGGGCACACCTAGGTTCACATTAACAAGGTACTGGCAGCAAAAGCAAAAAGAAAAACCTAATCTTGTCCTTTTTGCAGTTTCTTTCCTACGTCCCAGTCTTTCACATCCTGCAGTCTGCTCATCGCTACAGCAGGGAGGGCAAGGGGGATTGTGACCCGAAACCTTACACCGAGGGCCTGTGAGCACAACAGGCTGAAGATTCCCTGAGGGAAATCCTTGTCTCGGCTTCTTAAGAGGTAACTAGAGGGCTGCTGTGCCTTCCCTGTCCACTGCATGAGAGCCAGACAGTGTCTGAACAATTACTATTTGATTTGGGTTAAGAGTCAGACACCACCCGGGGCAACGTCCAGACTGCAGCCAGGGATACTGTTTCCGGAAACAGAAACAACAGGTGGGAATTTGCAAATGGCAACGCTTTATACACTTAAAGTACCACTATGTTTCAGAGCAGACCATGAAACACAAGAATATATTTTTCAGGGTGATTTTTGCATTGTGTTGTGGCAGTATTGAGAGCAGAGTCTATCTCCGAACTCCCTGATCTTTTGTAACAGCCAAAGACCCCAAATTCAGGGATGCAAGTACTGCCTTGCTTTCGGTGCTATTCCAATTTTTGTGTCAGATAAATGTGCACCTCATCATGCAGTGAGAGAGCATGGAGGTAGTGAAAGGGGGCTGCTGTATGCCTGGAAAAGGGTGTTACTTTCAGAATTCCATCATTTCAGTTATGGTTGTAATCCTGGTTTCTTTTGTCATCTGACAGAGCAGAAGAAAAATTGCAGCAGGTCAGTGGTGACTCCTGTCACGCAAAGCGATAAAGGAAAAAAAAGTATACTCTGATTTCTGGAAGTCTACATGCTCTATGCAGGTCTTCCTGTCATCTCTATAAGTACAGACAATACATAGACAAAAAGTGCTCTCTGAAGACACCAAATGCTTTGTGAAACAAACTAAGCTCCATCACACAAATCTATATTTTCTTAGTAGACATCCACAGTCAAACAAACATTTGTCATTGCTGCTCCTTATTCATTTGTATGTTCAAGAGAAAATTTGCTCGGCTTCCAAATCGGACAATATCTTTTATCACCTCTGACTATCTGGCTTAAAATACAAGGTAGGTACATCACTCATTTCTTAATTCAGTGCTTCTTCACTGAACCTATTCATGCTGAATGGACTGATGGTTTCATGACATTATTTCCACCTTGCCTGCATGACTGAAACTATGGAAACAGAACAACAAATCAAGAAATAAACTTCTTAAATGCAAGGCTATTGGGAAGGTAATACCCATAATAAACTTTCTGAAATTATTATGGTCTGGCAACAATCCCAAGTGTAGGAAGACCATGTGTTACTATGCTTTTCTAATGAATAGAACTTCACAATTCTACTCATGAAAAAATATATTTTTAATGTTTAAGCAGCACTAATGTATAACTTTTCTGAGGCCAACAGGTGAAAAAAATTGGCAGAGCAAAAGTACTTATGTACATTGGGCATGGACATGAGAAAGTTTTGTCTTGAAACAACACATGCTCCCTCTCTTTTCCAGTGAAATCTCTCAGCTGGACTGGTTGTCACCTGACACCTCAGACTTTCAGGTTAATGCTTAGTGAATGTTCTCTTCATGTTTGTACCTGAAGGAAAGCTGAAGTGATTTCAGGGTTTAAAAAGCCCTGTGGCATTCTAAATGCCCTACGAACCCTCTGGGAAGTGCAGTTCCCAAGCCACAGCTCCAGCCTAGCACTTCAAGAGGCACAGCAAAATTCCACACATGACATTACAAACGTGCCCTAAACTCCACCCCAGAGGGACCATCTCTAAGGCTGAGAGAGCACTTCAGTCTCAGTTCCCCTGCAGACCTTTGGCTCTGTGCTGAGGCTGCTACCCAGGGTGCCAATTAGTGCCAGGCCATTGCTCCTGTGATGTGCACACCTCTTTGGGAGCCAGGCTGAAGCTCCCAACTCATTGCCCATAGGTCACTGGATGTTGACAGCTCTGTCCGAGATTGACTAAGGCCCAATTTGGATTAGCAATTTAGCAGGAAGGTCCTGTGTTGCACTGCCCTCCAACCTCTCTCATGTAAGCAATTTGAATACAGCAACTTCTCAGCTGCAAATTGACTACAGTTTCAGAGGGAGGGGTGTTAGAAAACTCCAGAAGCAAGTACATTTACAAAGCCTGCTGTAAAGTGTTATTGGGAAATTAAACTGTGCCTTGCCCCTTAACCTCTTGCTATGTAGACTGCATTTAAAGGATTTCATTAGGGCCAGAGGCCAGAGCTTACATTTCTGTTGCCAAGTGAAATGAATCATGGAAGAAATTGACTTAACTGGGGATTCTAATAAAATACTGTGTTTAGAACAAGGGAGTCAACAACTATTCAGCCACTTCAAAATTTTTAAGACATGAGCAGGAAATTTGTTTTTGTTTTAGAACAAGAAAAAATACATAGTTCTAAAGTCTTCTTCAATCTAATTTAATAAACCCACCTCGACAAAACAATGAGAAAAAGTAAAGTCTTACTTGAAAAGTATGTAGCATTGCAGGCCATAGGATACCTGCAGTAACTAAACTTTCACTGCTGTTAGTATTTTAAAGTGTATTCTGTGGTATTCCTATGTATATTTCCCTTAAGCTGCACTCATCACTTTTACTAGCTAAACTTCTGCCAGATACTTATCATAGATCCTACAGAATTTATTCCAGTGCTAGTCACTACCACTGGGAGTAGCACTCTGTGATGGTTCCTTTTCCATACATGTGCTGCCATGGAACAGAAATGGGATGCAAACAGTATGAACAGACTCCTCCTTCTCAGACTGATTCCTTATCTAATCCTCAAGAGGTACAATAGTTTTTTTTAACCACATTAAATGAGTACAACCACAATGCACATGCAGTTATGCCTGGCATAAGACAACATCATAACTGCACACATGGAAGAAATTGTAAAGGAATTGTGTATATAGGTCATAGCAGTTGTTAAAATTGTATTATTTTCATATACAATCATATACAATCAGCGTTATTCTAAGATGAAGAAGGTGTTACAAACTTCCTATGTATCTAATCTAGCTCGGCAGTGCACTAGAGGTATGTAAACACTCAGCAAAAATAGAAGGATATCTGCTCAGCAGTGTCAGCCACTTGAGGTGCTCCATTTCCTTGACTCCTGCTCATCTTTGACAGATGACTGTAATGCAATAGCTCAGATGAGATAGGAAACAGGAGATTGAGACACCCCTGCAGGGCTCCACTGAGTTTCAAAGGTGCCAGAAGCAAGAAACACAGTAAATTAAAAAGCTAGAGTGACAAGAAGTGCAATCTTCAGGGTTAAATATATATTGTATGTTGTATGAAGAGCCACAATATAATGGGCTCCTACTGGAGAATAGCAAAGACTGATATCTAAGAGTTAAGTTGCTAAGTTAGTAGATAAAAGTATAATAAAAAATAAAGCTTTCTGAGTGAGGGCCACATGCAGAAGGGCATGAGAAAGCAGTTGGGGACTTTTGTGTTCCCCTTGCTCCTGACACTCGAAGTACCCCACAGCCAAGCAAAACCAGGAGGTGCTCTCTGCTTGCATTGGGGCCAAGTTTAAGGCCACTCAAAAGGGATACATGAAAATTGGAACTTTCCCTTTATTGTAATCCTGTCCATTCCAGCATGACATGACTGCTGGGATTCCTGGGCTTTACAAGTGCAGCTGAGTCTGCTCTTTGGGACACCTGATGTACCCACTTTGCTGGTGACTCCTGATGCTATCCCAGCATTTTACAACTACCTTTGCTAAGATATCAGACAACAAAGAATGACAATCAGAAGGATTCTATTATTCCTGTTTTTTGAGGACCAAGCTAAGGAGAGCTGTACCAATGCCTTTTATTTAGAAAGAAGTCACAGAAACTGTCGTGCTGAATTGCAGCCTTTGGGACCGGTCTTTACTTGCACAGATGGGAGAAGCCCACCCATTTTCTTGCATATCTGTACTTCACAAGGAGGACTTCACTATATCATAAAAAAGAGGGATGTCTTGCCACCAGATCACATTCTATGTATAATACAGAGCTGTATATATTAAAAAATAAATTTAACCCAGTCAACGAGTACCTTCTGGTATATAGGTGGGAAAACACTACTTTATAGAAAATAATTTGTTGCAAGAGAAAACTGGACAGACTCCTATTAGAGGAATGACATTTTTAACACAAAGAATATATTTTAATTAAAGCTGCCTGTTTAAGGACATGCCAGATAAATCCCGGAAGTCTTTAAGTCAAACCTGATCATCTTTTTAAACTCTGAGTTAGAGCCCAACAGAAGTGATGAGCTTGAGACAGCTTTATTTAGTGTGGCACTATGGCCTTTGGTAGGTCATGGGGTCAGAGAATATCAGTCACCAGGGCTGCCTTTTCTGATGACTTTAATCTTTAAAACCTTCCAGTGAAACTGGGGGACCCTTTGTTAGCAGAACACATAAAAAATGGCCAAAGTGCATATTTGGTTGCACATGATATAATAAATTACCAACAGGACCATTCTGACCAGTGAGTTTTCCCTGGAATTAATCAAGAAAAAAATAGGGAAAGAGGGCTGCCACTGTCACCACTGCCTATCAGCAGACACCACCAGGATGAGCTGATGCCCTGGTGCCCCAGCCGGGTCTCCACCCCCAAGCAGTCACTCACCTCTGCCAGAGGTGAAATCTTCTTGCAATCACTCTGACCGAGCTCCCCTAACAACACATTGGTAAAACACCAGCACTAACACCTTACCCTGGGAAGTACAAGGCAGAGCTGACTATCTATGTTTGATCCCATGCTCCCCTCCCATGTCAATACCTGTCACACCTCCAAGACCATGAAGAGGACCAAATTTCAATTCTATATATCCCTTCACAAAAGTTTTGCTTGATTAGAGTAAAGGTTGTTCAAATACTTTTAGTCATAAAAAATGGACATATTTAAAAAATATATTATTAAAGATATATTCAACCTCAAGCCAAGACACTGAAATCGAACTAAACATAAAAGACCAGGGAAACACACTGTAACTCACTCAATAGTATAACAAAATGCTATCACTGTAGAAAACACAAAGTAATAAAAGTAACTTCGACCTTAGTAGCTTTCAAAGTGTTAGGTACTGATGGATACTTCCTAACCTGATTTAAGAAATCTATTCTGCTCTGCAGCCTCCTTATTTTTTTTCCTCTGTGATGTGAAATTTCAAAAGCCTCCAGCATTTTTTCTAATACTAAGTTGAAGTTCAAGGAATAAATCTACAATTTGTTGAAAAATTACTTTAAATAATAACAATACTTTAATAAGTTCCACAGCCACCACCATTCTTTTACACCTCTTGGAAAGGTTTCCTGACAAGTGGGAATGAATTAGGAGCTAAACATCTTTGTAAACACAATTTGAGCAGTGAATTAGAGTACTGTTCCCAAATCACTTGAGAAGATAAATTCAGCTTCATGGTTATTTGATCTCCTAACATTTCTATTTATCTGTATTTGGATTGCAGGTATATTCCAGTTTATTTTTACAGCAAAAAGCAAGCAGCTGTAATGGAAGCTCAGGAACCCCCTTTAAAGTTATCATTTGTTTTGTTGCTCAGAAATAAGGGACAGGAAACCAGGAACTCTATTCTTCTTCATTAGAAACATCATGTTAAGAATACTGACAGGTTCCTCAGCATGAGAAAACAGACCCATTCCTCCCTGAGTTTTTGCCCTAAAAGCAGCCAAGTTCTTTCATCCCTGTAGCAGGGATTTCACTGTTATACAATTTACTCAAGGAACTAGATAGAAGAGGAAAAAATTTTAGTTAAACCATATTTTAGAAGCTTACCTGGAGCTACACAAGCGTCCTTACTAGAAAACACTAGCCTGCTGTTAGTGAGGGTACTTGGGTTTTTTTCTTTTTTTTACTCTACACCCACCATTAAGCAATATCAGTCCAGGTACAGAATTCAGTATGTACATATTTAGAAATTGCAGAATTAATGGGCAATTTAAACTCAGCCTGAATTCTTATCTGGACTTGATTAACAAATAGCTTATGACAGTTTTTAATACACAGCACTAATGTTGCTTCATTGAATGCACAAGATAGACAATGTTCATTTTAAGAGCAGTTCATGACTTTGTTTTGTTCCATTACTCATATTGCAACCCTTTGCAGCGGCCCTTATTTCCTATAGGTGGTTCAAAACCTGTTCTGAAGACAAATGGATTTACTTTGCCCAGGCAGTTGTCTGGTGCTCATCATCAGAGGATACAAGTGATTCGGCTGTATTATTTTCACTGCAGCCTGCAAAAAGTCAGCATCCGTCTCACAAAGATGACAAAAGACGTGCAGGGCGAGAGACAGAGGTACACCAAATCTGAGACATCTGGCACATGAGCTGCAGGAGCAGACAGCACTACTCATTATTCTGTAGACTCAAAACAACTCTCTAGTGACTTCAGGAGTAGACGTGGGTGTTCAAGCTTCTGATTAATCAGAGTGTAGGATCTCGCAGACAGCATGCAGAAGCTGGGGAATACACACACGATATGAAAAATTTACTGACTTTGCTAAACATCAGTGGCAGGGACAAGACTACAGTCCTATTTTTCAGTTTTATCTAGCTTCTCACCTATACATTTCCTTTCTTGTAGTCTTTGATTTATCTACTACCTGCCATCCAGCTGCAAGAAATGAACAGTCTCTTCCACTGCACAAGCCTAGGTACTCCTTGGCAGGTGTAACTTGGGGCATGGATAAGGCAGAAATCTCACAGGAGGTGAGGCCATGGGGAAAGAGGCAGCGGATAACTACAGAGTTAAAGACTGTGCTCTAGTGCATGTGAACAAATAAGCCATCTTAAATGACCTCAAATCTGCCTTTTTTTTTTTTTTAACTTTTGAGTACTTCACTTTGGTACCTTAAAAAGACTCTTTCTACATTATTTTTTTCATGCTACTGCCATACAAAATCCTGTGCTTTATGTGCCAGAGACCCTTTTTGTGCTACAACAGAATTTTGGAAGGGCAATACAGGACTAGAGGGACAGTTCCATATACAATTTTTAACTTCATGCTTTGCTTTTTACTTAAAGGCAATGTTGATTTGGTTCGTTTTTTGGTTGGTTGGTTAGGAGATTTTGGAAGGGGAAGGATATTCGTTGTGTTTTATTTAAAATATGAAAATAATTTCATGTGTGTGCCTTTCTTGAAAAACTGCACATTCTAAATAGTCCTCTTTTTAAAATTAAAAATGTCTTTTCCATGATATTTATTGAAAAGTAAGCCTCAAGCCTCATTTAAGGACTGAGATTTGGATCACTTAAAAAGATTGGACAAAAAAATGAAAGCTAGCTGAACATCTAAATCACATCCAGAGTGGGACCATCCACATCAGGACTCTGATCCTGTGGGGCACACTGCAAACATGGCATTAATAGTGACACCTAAATAAGCCCAAGAACTTCACCAGAAGAAAAATACTCAGATTCCTGCAGTGTGGTTCGCTGAGTGTCATTAGCATTTTGCAGTTTAGCCTGTGAACTGGGTGGATTTTCTCTCCCGTTTGGACTGTGTAAGGATCCCGGCTCATCCCGGGCTGTGCGGGTAAGGCCCGGTATCCTGGCCATGTCCTGTCCGGGGAGCCGGGCTGGGAGCCGCGCCGGGAAGGAGGAGGATGCCCGGCCCGGGCAGCTGCTCGCCAACGCCGGACCAGGAGCATCCTCTAGCGGCCAGCGCCTCGGGAAGCCCCTGCGTCCCCCAGGAACAAGGATCTTCTGGAAGACGGAGGGAAATCAGCAACCGGGGGAAACGGGCAGAAGCCAGAAGGGTACTGAGAAGATTAAGGATATTTTTCCGGTCTCATTTATGCCTCCATGTAGGACTGAATGGGAGACAATTTGTCCTAGGTCCTGAGTAGCACGGAGACTCCTTTCCCTCTCTGCTCTGGACCACCCTCATCATCAGCTGTGCTTTGGCATGTAAGAAAACAACAACAAAAGGAACAGACCCCCCCACCCACAAACAAAAAACAAAGCCCCAAACACCACAACACTCCCCAAACACGAGTAAAAAACTCCAAATTAAAACAAACCAAAACATCCCCCAAATCCAACCAGTTTGAAAGGACTGTTGTACGCAGCTCTGAAGTGTGTTACATTTGCATGAAACTTGTAGCCACTTCACTTAAACAACGGCCACATTACATTCTAATCAGCCTATGGTGCAGAAAAGAAAAAGACAAATGCAAAAGAAAAAGAGCAATCACATGAATTTGCTATTTCCCCAGACCATAAAAAATCTAATTGTGATTAAAAAGAAATAAATAACCAATCAAATAAATAAACAATCAAACAAATAAATAAATATATAAATATATATAAAGAATTGCCCAGTAAGACTTCCCCAGTATAACTGCTTGGGAACTTTAGAGAATTTGGTACAGAGGTGGACTGAAGTTTGGCTCTCTATAATATAATTATGAGCTAGGATTGAGGCAAGTAAAAAGCCTGTGGGTACACACTGAAAACATAAATTAGTTTCTTAGGGCATAAATCACACAGCAAGGTCAAGGAACTAGAAGGCAAAGCACCGGTGTCTAACATTTTACAGCCCATGAGGATTGCACCTGGGATCAGAAATGGTCACCTTAGAAGCTGCAGAAGGAGGAATGTGGCCAAGACACACTGGGTTTGGTGGGGAGGATGGCTCTTGGGAGACTTCCAGTCTCACAACTGCACTCTTTTCTCTTCTCCTTTGGCTGGCTGCCTTCTCCTAGGCAGCATTTGCCCTCCAAACATATCAAATCAGAGCAGACTCACCTGGACTACTTTTAATAGTCTAACACATTCCAACCATGCCTGGATTAGGAAAAAAGGTAGCACATTTTTACAGGTATGACAGCAATACCAAGTGCAGCCAGTATAACTATAAAAGTGACTATGGTTGACTCCCAGGCAAAGCTTAAAATTAGTCATGGCATGATGGGTAATATTTTGAAATGAATTTTTTCTAATTTACCTTGGGTTTCTACAGAGGATAATTTTAGGGAAGCTTTGCCATGTTTTAAAGCAGACTGTATTTGCTTGTCTTCCCATGAAAGGGAAATGTGACTCAGTTTTCTCCCTTTTCTGCCTGGATGCAGTTGGAGACAGGAGAGCACCGTGCCAGCAGCAATGACTAAGCCACCATATGTCTGTGGATTAGCCATGACCTGGCCACCACGAGTGGCACTCCAGCAATCTCAGACTCTGCTGCCCGAGCATGCTGGCCCTAATGTACCCACCACCAAAGAGAAGGAGATAAAGAAATTTAAGTACTCCTGATGTCCACTAGACCTGTGAGACACATACCAAGTGCAGTATGTTAAGAGCAGTTGTCTGTCACATTGCTCTAGATGGAGCAAACAAAAAATTCCCAGGAAAACAAACAAAATTACTTCTGCAGTGACAGCTACCCTTCAAGCACTCAACCTGCACTCCTATCAAGGAACTCTGAAGATTAATTTTTAAACACATGGCACAGATCACATGCATTGCTGATGCAGTCTTACAAACCTTCTTTTATATTTCAGTGCAGTGGAAACCAAGAGACACTTCTGGTAAAGACACAATGTGGCAGGAGGTCAAACATTTACTCTTAAATTTCAATCAGATTTCAAATCAGGTCATGGCATAGCACAGACACATTTTTATGCATATATATATATATATATATATGGGGAGGGTGTATGTGTGTATATGTACCCTGTGTACCTAATTAAATATACACACAAAAATGATGCAATCTTAATTGGCTATTACAACTTAAGACAGTTATTGTCTACGCACCTATAAGAATACAAACATATGCTCAGAGGGAGGCAAAAAGACAAATAGAATATTAGAAACTTTAAAAAAAAAGAGTAAGGAACAAAAGACATTATAAAGTCCAGACACAATTCTGGTAACTTTGCCAAAAAGAGACGTACCAGGAGTCTACAAGAGAAAAGCAAAGAGGATGACCTATGGTGTAAGAACATAAAATAAATTAGAAAGCTAAAAAATTACTAGCAGTATAGAGAATGTGGTAACGATTATTCCCTCTTTCCCATTAGGGAGCCTCAAATACAATTACCAGGCAGCAGCTTTAAAACCTACAAGAGAAGTACATTTCCACACAGCTCATATGTAGATCCTGGAACTCATTGCCACAGAACACTTGATTAAGTGTAAATGTTATGAAGATGACATCTTTGCAAGATATCTTGCAAATATATGCAAGAAGGTAAATCACAGTCTATTAACACAATATGACCTCTGGCTTAGGACAGTCAACTGCTTGATCCATAAGGAAAGAGCAAGTACAGAAAGGATGAAGTAACATCACTATTTACCTGACCAACTCTCCACGTTTTCCATTCTTTAGCTCTGTAAGGTTTTATTTTATTTGTCTTCTCCATGTAAACTTATGTCTGTAGCCTACGAATTACTTTACCAACCACAAATGTTTCATACTTCATTGCTACTGCTGTAATCACCAAACATTCACAGCATCCTTCCTAACCTGCCAAGTCCTACAGAATCCAGTGATGTTCTTTCAGCATTCCAGAGTAATCCAAGCAAAGTGTTTGCATTTATTCCTTTCTAAATTACTCGGTGATTTTCACCTGGTAGGTTTTACATTTTCTTATCATCTTTATATTTTACCTTGCAATACTGAACTTCTAAGACGTTTAGAAATGGAGAAGCGAAAAAAGCACAACTGACAAATAATGCTATGATAATCCTATACACATAACAATGAAATGAAGAGCTGAACAGCTCTTTATAACCACTGTTTTATCTTACTGACACTTATGTGCTGAAAAATGCATTTACAGATTAATTCTTAACGAATTATTAAAGCTTTATTAATGCTATTGGCAGCATGACCTATTATTTCTCCAGTAGAAATAGACCAAAGAGAATACCTTAAAATTAAGAGAAAAAAAAATACATAATAAACCACAGTTTTCATGCAGTTGGTTTTCAATTTTAGTTCACAATAATTTTATAACCCCAAAGAATGTATTTTTTATTCTCAAAATACAAATATCCATTGTTAACTTTGACAAGTCTCCAGTCTTTGAAGCCTGATGAGAAATGAGAGGAGGCAGAAAAGGAAGCAGAAGAGAGTACAGAAAGAGGTTTTTAAGCTTTCAGACTTAAGTTTTAAACTGTTATATTTCAAATTCAGACCATTTTTCAGTCGAGCAAATTCAAGAAAAAAGACCAAAAATTGTGTTCTTTACTATGATTTGAGGGGGTTGTGGGTACAATTACATTCCAGCACATCTAAGAAAGGTTGCTTAAGTATATGAAAGAAAGGCAAAGTTAGTTGGCAACACATTATTTTAAGCTGCATAGCCCAGTTTCAGTAGCAGCTGTTGTTTTCCTTTCCACATAAGAATGGGTGTCCAGAAGCCTGGTCTTTCCTGAGCCTGCTGGACAGACACGACAGCCAGGCTGCCTTTGCCCTGCAGGGAGAGGCTCCGGGGTACAGATAGAAACTCTGAGCTGCTGTACTCAGTGTCACCATGCCAGGCATGAGATGGCACTGCCAAAATAAACATGCCCCCATGAAAAGTTCACAGGTGCCCATAGATGGGTTGGGATTCCCTTTCAAAAAGTTAAAGGTGCTCCATATTCGAGTCCATATTGCTGCAACTTTGCCAGCTAACCAGGGCAGAGCTAAGCACCATTCAATGGAGTCCTTGCAAGATCCACAGAGATTAAGGAATTATATAAACTTAGAAAGGGTTTCTAGCTGAAATTTTTATGGCCTTTACTACAGTGGACTTTAAACCTCCTTGGCTGAGGTTTTTAACTTTTACCAGAATGTCACAGAGTAGCAGCAGCACCATTACCAAAACCAGCAGCTGAGGGAAAAAATGCACCAGAGCCATAAAGCAATAACTCATGCCTGCCCACAGAAAGACCAGCTCATCATTCCATTACATCCAAAGGACATCTTAGCCATGACTGCAACCCAGTATTAAGCCAAACACAGTCAATAACCACTGAAATATTGCTATTATTGTTTTTTGTTCACATAAACACCTTGTGACCATAATAGTCTGCTGAAAGTAAACTGATACCTTTTCACAGGCAGTGAAAGTGTCTTTCCTTTCTTTTTTTTTTCCCTTGTCAGTAAAGATACAATTCCACTTTCTCAAAGTTGAACAAACACTGGGCAAACTCATGCTTTTAATAAAAGAATGGTTAATGAAACTTTGTTTTGTAACAGATTTGATTTGATGCTGCTCTGGTGAAGTCGGGAAAGCTTTAAGTACAAATTTTACACTATAAAATGGAATGTTCATGGTGGAGAACAGGCACTTGGGTTCCTACTGACTCTGTAGAGCAGGCAGGCTGACACACTTCATTGCTGCCTAGCAAATATTAGACATATTCTACCTGCTTTGACAAAGGAAATTTTACCCCATATTCTGTAACAAGAACAAAATAATATCTGTATAGTAAATCACTCCGAATACAGTCAGTCCCATGAATACTAAAACCAAATTAATTCAATCTCCTTGTGAATAGACCTTATACTGAAGTTTATATGGTTGCCGTCTCATGTCCCATCTGCTTCTGTTCTTCACAGCAGAAAAAACTTTCCCAAACTCGTGACTATTCCACTGACTTAGTAAAGAGGTTTATGGATTTTTCAGGAGTGTAAGGGTGTGCCAAAGTCTCAGTACTGGGATTGGGAAGTTTGTTAAACAGAAAAAAACTGTTCTGTGCCTTCAGTGGATGTAATGAAAGCTGTACAGCTTGGCCTTTATTAATGAACACCTGCCCCACCCCAAATTACCTCAAATTTAATCGATGTTCACTGACCTTGCCTTCACGAGGCTAATATTATCTTAAATCACCCATTTAGAGGGACCACATTTATAGGGTCTCCTGTCTTCACCAAAGGGGGATGTTCAATCACAAGCCTTTCACATGAGAATATGTTACATGCTACTTGTTGTCTATTTACCCAGAACAGAAATAGAACAGGACTTACAGGCCTTTGGTTTGGTTTGTTTGGTCTGGGCTCTTTTCTTGCATACAACATACCAAATTTATCTTGGGCCCAAACAAAAAACTTGATTAAATTATTCTTTTTGAAAAAAACAAGGAGCAAAATACTTTTGTAAAAGATATGCTAAAATATCTGGGAAGTTCTTCAAAAACGTACAAAAATATAGCACATTTTCAGAATATAATGTGTTAAAATATCCATACTTCTCACAATGCTATTTTGCTACTTTGGGAAATCTGCACAATCTTGCTACCATTTCATTTTCTATTCAGAAGAATGATCTTAATAATTGGCTAGATATTGTCCTGCATGTATCAGTTTAAGTATGTGTAACAAAATCCACATCAAAAATACACCTGAAGAAGTTTGAACAGGGTAAAGTTCAAACTCTAGAGTGGTTCAGGCTGAACTGTGAAAATAATATCTGGGAAATCTCACATCCTTTGACAGGAGAGCCATATGCTTCTAAAACTGCTTAAAACAAAGCCAGATACTCTAAAGTTTATATGTATTGCAAAGGAGCAGAAAGTGAAGTTAGACAAGCTTTTTCGAGAAACTACTGACAAAAAAGGGAACTGCATTATGTCCTTGGGAAACATATTTTTTGTCATTAAAGTGGAAGAAATACAAGCTGTAATAAATTAAAAATATAAAATTAATGTTAAAAAAGTCCTTTATGCAATTGTTTCACCTCAGAGCAAGTGCCAAATCCGCTGCATTCATTACAAATATGCTGCATTTCATTATGCTAATTTAAAATTATGCACTGTAGAGTATTGAACAAAGACATTACCTGTGTCTGAACTATTCAATTCTATTTGTAAGGTATACTGAGGTCTGACAAAGGCAGCCAGACAGGAGCATCTCTTGCATTTCTCATATTTGCATGTAGTAAAATGATCCAGCCATGGACATCTGTGACTCCAATGCATGTCTGTATTTTGCTTAGATAAAAGACATGGAATAACATCCTTTATGTGCTCTCATCAGGGATATAATCCTTGTAACTGCTTGCAATTCATGAGATGCAGAGGTGCCAGAAGAAGCATATTTAAGGCATACAAAAGCATATTTATGAGTTTGAAGGCTATGTGTTTAAAGGGCTTTAAACATCCTCTCAAATTTAAGTTCTGACTAAAAGTCACTGAGACCACCTCTCCAAAATTATTTTTTATTATGAGTTTTAACATCACTAGGTGATTTTTTAGTGTTTCACTTCAGTCTATTTGATCTTTTGAATGCTACTTACCAGTTAGGAGTTATTAGAGACAAATCTATGCTCTTGCTTAGACTCTCAAAAGTGGTTTACCATAGCAGAGAAGGAAAAATATTATCTACTTCTACTGCCAAATTTGCCCATCCTATCTAAGGGAACAGATAATACAATTCTAAAACAACATGCACCATACAGTTTCAGGCAGTTCTGCACCTTGCTGAAAAGGGTTCTGTTAGGAAAGATTTCTGAGCTACAGATCTTCTCCTTAGCCAGGTTCTGAGGCCTGATGGCTGCCCTTGCACACAGCTAGTCTGTGACTGCTCTGTAGAAGCCATCAGTGAACTTCTTCCCACTCTCTAGCATCAAAACCTGGGTTCAACCATTGCTCATTTAGGTGATACAAATTCGTGGGTGATCTGAAAATCAATATGAATTCTTAGGACATGCACCCCTTATCTTGTCAAAAGCAAATTTCATTAACTGGCAACTTGTTTCTGCTGACCACTCATCATTCAATAAAGGAATAAAAAACCACCTTTGATACAGAGAGGAAAGATGCACTCAGCAGGTGCATTAACTTATCAAGTTCTGCTCAGGTTGTCTCCTGTCCTATAATTTGGATTACTGAATGGAGCTTAATAGCAGGACCCAGCTGGATTCACTGCTCCACAGACTGGAGAAGAATCAGTTTATAAATTATTGCTTATAACAACTGAATTATCCAGAAGTTTAGAGTTAAGTATTTGCTGTGCTGATCATTTAAAAGCTAAAATGGGGATTATTTAATGGAATCTGAAGCATGACATGGCTGAGGAGATTATAGTTTACAACCTACACTTTCATTACTAGAATAGCATTTAACACAGAATTCCACAGAAGGAATGGCACAGAAAATACTGCAAAATGGGGTAGCTGCATATGCACAAGATCACCTGCTTTCACGCAGTACTGGTGTTACGTAATGTAAAACGAATGTATGTTAATGCCTTCCAAAACAAGCCAGGGATTAAAACGTGTGAAGCAATACCCATATTGAGACATTCAATAATTAAAATAGAAGGACAGTTCACATGAACCCAAGTTTTACAAAAACAGTTAAAAATAATTATTAAAAGGCAAGGGCAATGGTAACAGACAGTGCCTGTTTTCAAGCACATGCCATGTAAAATATTTTCCTTGCAACAGAAAAGTTAACTCAATTGTGAAACTCTCTCAGTAGCATTTCCATCCTTAGGCAACATTTTATAGCTCTTTCTCATGCTGCTTCTGGCAGGTAAATGTAGAGGGAGGAATGCAGAGGTGGAGTCAGAGTTCACCAGGAGGATGAGCACAGGGCTCAGGGTTTAGTATACAGGCCACTTGGAATCAGCAGCCATACATTTTCTCAGTAATCTCTGTTGGTTAGAGATCACTGTGGTTCACAACAAAGACAGAATGTCTGTCTGTCTGGTATGACAGGTATATAACAGCTCTCAAAACCAGACACTCTCAAAACGACACTAATTGAGTCTCAAGCAGCATACCAGATAGTCAGGCAGAAGGAAATCAGTTTTAAATCATGATCGTTCTGCTGACATTTCCCATCTTGCAGAAAATGTAGCAGCACCAGGTCATCCTCTGCCATTAAGCTGTAGGCAAAAAAGTGAATGGCAGAGTAATGGTTCATCCTTGGCAGAAAACAACAGTGAGAGAACCCAGTTTTCTACATTAAAGTCCAGTTACTACCCAGTTAAGAAATACCTTGAAAAGCAGAAGACATCTGTGGAGTTTGGTCTTTAAAACTAGTATGCAAACTTTCCCCTGAGGAAAATTATTGTTGAAAACCAGTCTTTGAATACTTTCTTGCAAGTCTTCAGGATAATATTTGACTAATTACAAAGCAGTTTTGTTTTGCTTAGTCAATTATTCTAGCTCTCTTCCCAAAGCAGTAATAATGAAAGAAAAGATAAGAAGCACCCTAATAGTGTTGCAGCTTATTAGGAGAAATCTTCAGCAACTTCTTCAGATGAACAAAGTCACTAGAATGAGCACACTTTTCCTTTTATGTTCTTCTTCACTTAGATAAAAGCAAGAGGATTGAATCACCACAGAGTTTGTAAGACAAGTTCCTTATTGGCCACGAAGAAATATGGCCCTTGAAGTCTGAGAAGCAGAACACATCAACCTCTTTATTAATACCAAAAATCAGATGTGAATAGAACTTAACAGACTCATTTTCTTTTCTTTCTTTCCTATGTTACACTAATGATGGTGCATTTACACTGAGAGTCTCCAAGGCAGAATTTAGTCCATTTTTGAAGTAAATATTGTTTTATGCTTTTTGTTGATCAGATCTGCTCAGGTAGCACAAAAATAAAAGCTTCCAGATTTGCTAGTTGTTTCTCAGAAGTGATGCTTCAAGTGACTGGGGCAGTTGCCATGGGTAAACTCCTGGCCTCATTAAAGTTTTCACAAAGCTTTCAACAACAGTTTGCTGGTCTAATCACATTCTACCAGTTCTGCTGAAATTAAATGCTCCGAGTACAAACTCATGGCACGTTTCCACAATTGCCTTTGAATA
>VYZT01029348.1:5575-37003 GCA_013400735.1 Pomatostomus ruficeps | reverse complement strand
TGGGTGTTAGCAGCTGCACTGTAGCTAGCAGCGTCTCAAGGAAGCAATACGTGGGAAGGCAGCAGCGTTTTAAACACCCCAGAAGCACACAGGCTGTTACAACCATGGGAAAGTGGTGCTCCAATAGGTTCCTGTATTAACTTTTCCAAAACAGTAAGAAAAAGTGAACATTAGCAGACTGCTTTTGCAATTTGCAACATGGATTTTGTAGCAGGAAAGAAATTTCCACTTTGAGGAAAGAAGGTTTCTTGGGGGTTTGTTTCTTCCAAATCTTACTGGAAGCAATTGGGTTTTGAAGATAAATGAGTATAGGGCTGGCAGTAGGTTACTGAATCAGTTGCATGGCTGCTCTTGCAGCAGCTGTGTCTATTAATGTCTCTCATAAGTGCACTGAGTTCCATCTTATGATTCAGAACTAGTGATTATTAGCTTAAATGTGTTCAGCATTGCTTTATTTCTCTGCCATTGCTCTTGAAGTTAAATAACTTCTTTTCCTTTTGGAATTTACCCTCAGCAAGCTCCCCATACTCTGTTTTTGTTAGATAGACTAGGCAAGCCAAGCTCCTTCAGTCTTTTCTCACAGCATGCCTCTCCATTCCTGAGATTGTCTTGGTCATGCTGCTCTATAGGTGTTTCAGTTTGGGCTCTTTTCTTCAAAACCAATAACCAGCTGGTCAGTCTGTGATGTTTGCTGGTTCAGTGGTCACTTTGTGACTTGGACTCAACGGGATACTCTCGCCAGTGGTGGAATGAAGGCTTCATCTGCTTGCTCCAAGTAGTTTTTTGCAGTTAAAGTTACCTGTCTGAGTGTCATCCCAGAGTTCCTCAGTGACAATGCGACTCCACATGTGCTACTTCTTAAGGATAATTCAGTTGACTTGCACTGCAGGTGCACTGTAAAGTTATTTTGCTTTGCTTTTGTTACATGGCTCATTTATCTTTTCACCCCTTTATTGTTCAGTGGGTGATAGCTGGATAGCATTTACTTAACCTTTAAGCTGCTCTTTGAAATGGACAACATAAAGCTGTTTTTCCTTTAGCAGGAGTCAGAAGAACTCTCCTCTGATGAAGAGATGAAAATGGCAGAAATGCGACCACCACTGATAGAAACCTCCATAAACCAACCAAAAGTGGTAGCTCTAAGCAATAGCAAAAAAGGTAAGATACCGTGAAAAGCATTGGAAGTGTTTTGTGATTTGGATAATTTCTTGTCTCAAAGTGGCTAATTTTTCCAATTAAATTAAGTAAAAATGGGCTTAATTTGTATGTTTTAAAAGAAAGATGATTAATTCCCTATTTAAGCAATGGCAGCAGGAAAAGATGGCATATACTTCAGTGCATGCTGGAAAAAGCTGTGTTGATATCCTAATTTTATTGATTCTTGTCAGTTTAAATCAGATGGGAAGAGAAGGGGGGTGTGTTTTGGGGGGTTTTGAGCTTGAACACACTCTTGATATGCTTAAGAACAGGATTGCAGAAAGTGGTATTTATATTGGAAATATTCTGTATCTCCCCCTTCATCCAGATTTTGTGAATTATTGCTGCTATAGGTAGCTGCTATAACTGCTGCTATAGGCAGCAGTATAATTTATTTAAATTTCTCTACAGAAACTGTGCTCTCCTCCTAAGGTTTAAGAACAGATTTTTCTTGTGGAAACTCATTTTTCCAGAGTTATTTTACTCTTTTATCTTTCTTTGTTCTTCTAGCATGAAACTTCTGAACTTTTTTTTGTTAACTGAATTTTATATTCTCTGAAATATAAATTTGGTCTGGGTAACCATTTCCTTAAGAGTAAGAAATGGCCTAGGAGATTCAGACAAAACATGACATAAAAATGGGATAGCAAATAGTATTTTGCTTCCTATGATATCCAAGTCCAGTACTTCCAGGACAAAAGGCTTTTCTGGACATTTGATGTAAAAAGGTGAGGTTTGGTGAGGAGAGTCACATGGTGGAAGCAGGAAGAGTCTGCTGAGGATCACATACAGATGAAAAGGTGGATGTTTATCAATGCTGTCGTTGGATTTTTATGTCTGAATCTAGTACCAGGTCAATACTTCTTTCTTGTCTCTGAAGATAGACATTAGTTCCATGCAATGTATGTGTTTGGCACCTGTAACTGGCTTGAAGCAAAAATGTAAATGTATTTGTTTCTACGCTCATGTCAGAATCACGGCTGGCTTGAATTCCCCCAGAGAAATTATTTTTATACGGATGTAGTATGTAAGTATGCATACATTATGCAAGAATCAATGTGCACAGGGGTAAATTACTCTGAAAATGTTGTCCTAAGGGATCTGCAAAGCATAGGAATGCATTGGATTCAAGAGCTGCAGAAGAACATTTTTCATTGCTGATTTTTGCTTTTACTAAAAAGCTATACAGAGCTCATCCAGTGGTCTGGAGGGTTCCAGAGTAATTGGTCTAGTAAAGAGCACTTAAACAACGATAGAATGTTCAAAGTCAGGAACTGTGTACCCCTTCAAAATAGTGCATGTGAAGCAGTGTGCTTCATTTCCTTAGGGGCCAATAGACTCATGTAATTTAAAACTTCGAAATCCTTATCGTAACAGAAGTATGATTTGATAGATATTTTAAGGAAGTATTCAGTAATGTAGCACTAGAGTATGACAAGGAAAATGGGAATAAAACAAGGATTTAGATTTAATTAACAGATAAGAGCTGTTTACATTAGGCCAAATATTTTTAAAAATAGGAACTATTTCCAACAGTATTTTGTAAGTTTAAATGAACTTCGGAAACGTGTTAGCTTACATTTTAGTTTCTGGTAGTAAGAATTACTGAAGAACAAGAGGCAGTTTCTAAATACTATATATACACATATAAAATGGCTATTAATAAGATCTGTGTCTAACTAAATTGGCAAATTTTTATTTCAGATGATTCAAAAGATACTGATTCCTTATCAGATGAAGCTACCCACAATAGTAACCAGAATAACAGCAACTGTTCCTCTCCTTCTCGAATGTCAGATTCTGTTTCCTTGAATACTGACAGTAGCCAAGATATTTCTCTCTGTTCTCCTGACAAAGAAACACATGCTGCTGTTTTATCCAAAATCAGGTTCGTACAATACTGTGGACCACTAAGCAAATACAATAGAAAAATGCTACTTAATATTTTATATTGTGTTCGTTCCTTTAATTCATTCATTTATCATTCATTAAATATTTAAAATTTCAGTGTCTTATGATGAGGTTAATAATGTTCTCTTAAAGTTAATAAGGTTCTTGTAAAAAAAAGACTTTCAGAGTCTTGTATACAATACATGGTTCCCATTTCTCTTTATAATAGGGTGTAATAATTTTATCTTTGTAAGTTTTTGTCCCTACAAAATACATCAGCATACCATTTTAAAAGCTCTGTATTTTTATTTCCCTAATTTTGAAAATTAATTTGATTGCTAATGTGACTACTAAAGGTTCTTAAAATCTTACTAAGAATGGAATTACAGGTTGTTACTCTTCTAGAGGTTTTAGTTAAAAAGTGCCATTTTTCATAAAAACTGCTAATAACACAAGAGAATTGTCCAAAATGGAAATTACAAGAAATTAATAAAAACCTTCAAGTTGTTGTTACTTTGTACTTCTTGACACTTTTGAACTGTTTTTAATTATTCTTGTTGAGTTTAAACAAACTTCTGAAACCACATGGCACAAAAACATTGCGAAGTGAGCTCTCTATATAATATATTTCTTCAATGTAAGATAGCAAATCATAAATCTGTTTCTTTGTCCTGTTTTGTATGCACACCATGGTTGCATATTAATGGTAATCTCTTCTAAAATTCTTATTAGAGAAATATGGTCATTCTTATGAGAATTTATTTTAAGAGCCATCTTATTTTCTTCCAGGCGAGAAGATGAAAATTTGAATAATCTTTTGCAAAATGGAGGAGAATTGAGTATTACAGTAGAAGAAAAACTAAACGTGCAAGAGAAGGTTACAAATTTGTCTGAATACGAATTAAGCATTGAAGAAAGATTAGGCCTGATAGGAAAAGGTGTTGATCTAAGCACTCCTATGGAGGATTCTCACAAATTAGACCAAATAAACATGAATATCAATAAACTGGTTAGTGAAGAGGCAGTGCCAGTTCCTGTAGAAAAGTTAGAAACGCAGAAAATGGTTTCAGTAATGGGTTTTTTGAATAACAACACAAAAGAAGAAAGTGAGCACTTGGAAAATGGAAATAAATATCGTATAAATAAAGTAAACGGACATCCTGAGGAAACAGTACAGTCTCCCAGTAAAGACAAACTAGCAAAAAGCACTACAGTTGATGGGGATTCTGCTGAGCTGTCTGTTTCTATAAGCACTGAAGATTTGTCCCCACAGAGAAGCGGTCCTGTGATGAAATCTCACAGCATCACAAGTATGGACAGTGGTGGGCTGAAAATCTATGATACTGTAAATGAGAATGGATCTCAACAGACAAACTCAGCGGTAAAACCAGGATCTGATACTGCAGATGGGAAAAACATAGTCCGGAGTAAATCTGCTACTCTTCTCTATGACCAGCCTTTGCAGGTTTTTCCTGGGTCGTCATCATCATCTGATTTAGTGTCTTCTACAAAAACGGTGTTCAAGTTTGACTCAAATCACAATCCTGAAGGTGCTAATGTAGTGAGGGGTTCAGTGACAGGCGGTGCACAGATGGTCTGTGCTCCCCAGTATAATATTCAGTACAGCAGCAGTGCAGCAGCAAAAGATGCCTTGTGGCCCCAAAAACAAAACACCCAAGTAGAACAAGGCAGTTTACCTCCTTCACGTCTGCTGAGGTCTGACAGCACAGAAACTCCTGGCTATATAAAGCATTCTGGCAACATGAATTTCTCCAACCATAACAATGTCCGGGCCAGTGCTGTGTACAGCACTTACCAGCGGATGGCTGGGAGACACACAGATCTGTGGGCTGTTCCTCCAGGTGACAGACTGCTCCCAGGAGCAACCAGGCACACTCTTCAGAGGCAGAGCAGCGTATCTTCTACAGCTTCCATAAATATTGGGGATAGTGGACCTGCAAGGCGGACCCAGGTTCCTGAAGGGGACTACTTAACATACAGAGATCTGCATTCGATGGGAAGAGCTGCAGCAGTGATGTCTGGGCAGCAGAGGCCCCTGTCTGCCCGGACATACAGCATTGATGGTCCAAACGTGACCCGGCCGCAGAGCGCGCGGCCATCGGTGAGCGAAATACCAGAAAGAACTATGTCAGTCAGCGACTTCAATTACTCGCGGACTAGCCCCTCAAAGAGATCAAACCCAAGGGTTAACTCCGAGCACTCGTTACTAGACCCTGCAGGAAAAACTAAAGTCCCTCATGACTGGAGGGAACAGGTGCTGCGACATATTGAGGCTAAAAAGCTAGAAAAGGTAAAAAAATAATTCTATTTTTTTTTCTACTTTTGTGTTACCTAGATATGGAATAAGATAAATACTCTGTTTTGAACAGCTTTTAATTACTAGTGAAAATCTAATTTTGATCCTGCTTTGAAAGGGATAAACATATTTGTGATGAATATCTGAGAAACACTCAGATGGTAGACGGTAAATGAACTTTTCCACCAAAGAAAAAGAAAAGCGCTGTTGTATTTACATCATACTTGCCAGCTTAGCCAAATTACTTTTGAATACATTAAATAATGTCATACAGACCTGCTGGACTGCAAGGCCAGCTCTTAAGTTAGGTAATTTTTATTGTAGCTTTGTATTCACAATATACTAAAATATTCCCTTACACTTCTTGATCTTTCTATTCTGCCTTTTTTTCACCCGAGTTCTTCTCTTTAAGAACAAGGAGAAAGAAAATCAGTAAAATCTATTTGGAAGTATAGGTCTGCAGCTTTAGTTGCTGTAGAATTCAAAAGCCATAATTATCATGTATTTGCCTCCAAGCCAGTTATCTTTTGAAGCTGGGTATCTGACAGATCATTGAATGAATATTTATTGCCGTGAGATGAGACCACTTAAAAATCTTGTTCATTTCAGAAAAATCATAGGTTTTGATATAAATAGAGATGATGAACAGGACTCTTTACGTACTGTAAATGCCATCAAGAATTTGAGCTGATACGGAGAGCTGAACAATTATGTATCTTCTGTAATTTGTACTGTCCAGCTAACCCAATTGAAAATATCATCACCAGAAACGGCTAGAATGTTATTAGCCAGAGCATGTTTCTTTGGAAGGGAATTGAGCAAAACATCCAAATAACTGATTGATCATACCAGCTAGATGGATTTTGTTTTTTAGTTTCTTTTCTAAGAACATAGTTTGCTTTGTAATTATTATGCTAAATACTTGAATATCTGTCATGGCTAGAGAAATTTAATTGGAGATAGTTGGAAAAATTACTTTTAAGTATGATTTTTCCCTAGAAATCCCAGTATTGGAGGGATGGGTTTGGTTTTTTGGGGGGGTTTTAGTTGGGTTTTTTCTTTTTTCAAGTTGCAAAAATTTTGGTGACAGAAAGGGATGGGTTTCATTTTTTAAAGAAACCTGCACAACAGCTGTACATACTCTTCTGATCCAAGTGGTCATCTGCAACAGGAAGTGTCTCAGGGTAGTACTGTACTGTCATGTCGGGAGCCCTTGTCCCACAAGAGTGTCACTAACCTCACCATATTCCAATGCTAATAAAATGTGCGTTCCCTCATTTTCCGTTCTTCTGGATGCATATATCGAATCTTACATGAAATGAGAGAAGCAAAAATCCCAGCAATCCCTGAGAAGAGAGGGAAGCAAACCTTCAGTGTGCTTCTAATGCAGTTTGTTTGTAGCTTGTTCATTGGCATGTTGGAATCAGTGTTTAATGTGGCAGTGATTCCTGTTGGGGTCTGTAGCCGTGTAGTCACCTTTACTTAAATGGCATCGGCTGCCTGACTTGATTCCCTTTATATCTGACAAGTCTCTTCATCAAGCTTTATATGTAAACTTTAATTTTTCCTTCTAGACTGATGTGGAACAGCTGCTATTGAGATATTAGCTGTGCATTTAATTAAACAGATCTTTTAAGTCTGTTTTGTATATTTCCTTTGTTCTGGCCTTGAAATGTTTTAAAGTAGCTTTTACTTAACAATCTGAGACTTATTTAAGGGTTTAAAACGGAATGTGTATATAATTGTCTGCTTTATATTCTCTAGGATATAACCGATGTAAAAACAAAAATCTGAACTGTGAATAATGTAGATACGATCCTGTGTGGCAGCTGGCAAATATGATAATGTGGAAATTCTAGGAATTAACTGAGTATTTCTTAGTTCTTTTTCAATAATGGCTTTGATATTTCTGTTTGTAATTAAAAATTAGCCAAGTGGTGTGGGTCCTTTATCTATCAAGCAGACTTCTGAAATGTTTTGAAGTCTGAAAAAAAAATCCAGTAATTAACAGAACTCATTTAAGGAACAAGTTCAATTACAGAGCTCATTTGAGGAATATTTATTGGAAACTACTTTGACAAAGCTTTCATGGATTTAAATTGGCATTTCTTTTTTTTAAAGCATAAGATACAACAGTGAAAAGAACCACGCATACAAAATGAAGCATTGAAATGAATATTTATTTCCTATTTTCTTGATGAGTATAGGTTAATAGTAGTACTTTTGCTGTGACTCAGCTGTTACTGAATTTAATCATGTTTATAATTTCTGTCCTGTGCTTATTAGGAAGAAGGGTAGTGGGCTTTTGGGGATTGGTTTTGTTGGTTGTTGTTTTATACGGTTGGGTTTTTTTTCTTTTTCTAAGCTCCTGAGAGAACATGTTGATTGTGTTTTTATAACATTTAGTAACTGAAGAGAGAGGAAGGAGTGATTCCACATAAATGTGTCCAAAGTGTCTGCATGTTGGACAAAATGGAGAAACTAGCTCCTTATTTATCAGCTCTTTTTACCTGATATAGGTGGGAAAAGAGTTCAATTTGCCTGAGCAGAGATACAGAAGAGTTTTAAGTCTAGCAAAAATGATTAAAAATGGGTTCCAGCCAAATTGCCAGCATTTGTAATACCCTTGAGAAGCTGTAAGGGTCCTGATATGGATCATTCACTTAAGAGTTGGACTTGATGATCCTTGTGGGTCCCTTCAAACTCAGGACATTCTGTGTTTCTGTGAAATGTAGAGAATAACTAAAATTACCCATCTGGGTGAATGAGGTGAAAAGAGTTCATGAGACCAATTGTAAACAGAAATTCTGCATGTATTGGAAGAAACAATTTGCTTACTTGATGCAAAGCATATTTTATTGGGGGAGACAGGAGCTTATTTAAATGTCAAACTGCTCTCTAGTGGTTGTATACATAAGATGTTGGAAAGCAGGCGGTCAATTCTACCCCACCCCCAACCTCATAAATGTAGTGCACAGTGAGTTTTAAAGATAGTAATACTTTTCAGAATATTTTCCTTTTTGAGTGTGACAAGCCCATTTTACTATCTAGTATTTTACAATAGACTCCTAGAATACTCCTGTTGGCTTTTACTTAGGAATTAAAACTAAAATACTGCCTGTATAAAAACACTAGTGTCACACATTTTAATGTGTGGTAGAGGAATTTCTCATCCAGAAAT
Organism: Pomatostomus ruficeps; assembly: GCA_013400735.1. Classification (NCBI taxonomy): domain Eukaryota; kingdom Metazoa; phylum Chordata; class Aves; order Passeriformes; family Timaliidae; genus Pomatostomus; species Pomatostomus ruficeps. The sequence goes on along the minus strand of VYZT01029348.1, from coordinate 28,418 downwards.
TGCAGTAAGAAATATCTGCAACAGTTACCTGCAAGTATCTATTACATGACCTTGCTGAGTATAAAAAATTAGTTACTAAGCCTGATTGTTCTTCTCTTGCATACAGATCACATGGGCTTTCAATTCTAATTTCATCTGAAATTAAGTCCTCTGTTTTTTATCTGCTTTATCTGCTATTTATCTGAAATGCAGAGCTTTCAGAGGAGGGATCATAGTTTAATTCCTACTTTTTTTTCTCAGACTTGTTAGTGTACAGTGCCTTATTAGAAGAAAAATGTCTAGTTGTTTCAGTACTGATACAGAACTGCAGTTTTAATCAAAGTTGGAAACATGTTCTTCAGTACTTTTTTTATGCCACTTACCTAACATGCGAAAATATTTTAATTGATATGGCATCAGATTCTCTCCCTAGTTCAACTTGCTTCAGTAAAGGACAGTGACTTTAGTGGGTCTGTACATAAAATTAAACACTTAAGTGTTTATAAGATCATAACCTGAAAAATATTTTTACATATTATGATAAATTACAAGAGTATTCTCTATCTAGTGGTTGTTAGTTTTAAATTTTGATTTTATAGTTATTTTTTTCCCTTTTGAATAGACTACTGAACCATCAATGTGTTATAATGGTATTTTGTGGAGTTCAGAAGTCAAACCACCACACTTTAAAAGGAATAAAATTCTTGTGTATTTGGTATGTAAACAGCAAAAGTTCTCAATCTGCAAACAGCTTCTGACAGTAGATTTTAAATTATGTGTAGTTTTTCCATATGTAACTATTCAATAGGAAGAGTCTGTTGTGTTTGTTATGTGGATGGTGGGAATGAAAACTGTAGGGATTTCTAGGCACTTAATATTATCTCAAAGGATAACTTACGTCCACCTGTACCCTACAGTTGATTCTAGGTAATGTTAAAGAAATAAAAAAGACTAATACTTAGCCTTAGCAGTTAAGTTACCAGTTAAGGCTGTTTCAAGATAAGTGGAATGTAGAGTCTTGTTCCCTGCAGCTATTGAAATTATTAGTTCCTCTTCTATGCCAAAATTTCGTGGATTGTCATGGCAGACTCTAACCAGTCTTAAAATTACAATGTTATTCCATATAAATTCTCCTAAATAAATTCCATTATTTATTTTCTTGCACCTAAGTAAATGCATTAAGGCATTTCAATTCCCAAAACACATGCTTTTGGAGTCTGAAATGTTAATTCTTTTGTAAACTGCAAAATGGAGAATATGTTCTGGCTTATATCATTAAAATATATATATAAGTAAACCCCAGATTTGTGCTACTAGCTGCCTGCATCTAAACTGATTCCATTCGAGGCTGATTTTGACTATGAATTGGGAAGATTATGATGAACATTCTTTTTATACTTTGTACATAGCCATTTTTTCTTGATGTATTGTAGTTTCTAATATGGACTATTGATGGCTGAATAACTGATTTCTAGAAAACGTAGCTTTCACAAAAATATACTGAAAAAGGACATGTATATTTCTTAGTGTGTATCAGTTCAGAGTAACTGAAATAATACTTCTCAAGCCTCAAATATTTGCATTATTATTTTGCAGACCATTATGCCTTAAGACACTGTAGCAACCCAGGTGATTAATGGAGTTGGTACTTAGAATTAACAGTCATATTTAGTCTGAAGTTTAGATTATGTATTTATTCCATATTCAATTTTTAATAATTTCGAGTAAAAATCAGGGGGATTTAATGGCATCTGCATATTCATATTTCAGAAAGTGTCTTCTCTGGTGCAGCAGTCTTTAGGAGTTTTTCTAGGAAATGTAAAACCTTCATCATTCTCATACTGAGAAACAAAATTAATAGGAATGCTGTTCACACTCCAAATGCATCAGTTTCTCTCTTCCCAAATATAAATAGGTAGAGGACAAATACTCTTGTTTTGTCCTTAGGAATCTCTTCTTGTGTTAAACTAAAGGTTTCTTAAAAGTCCATGTAATTTTAAATAGTATTTCTTTTGTCCTGTTAGTACCACTTCTGGGTTTCTTCTCATTTAGTTTTGAGGTGCTGTGCTCATGTAGAAAAGGAGAGTAATGGAGTTTGCAGTGTTCTCAACTCTTCTCTACATCAATTGCACAATCATTTTTTGTACTTTTGGAAGCAGTCTCTTCCAAGAAAGAAGATATTATAAACCCTTGAGGGTTTATACATCTCAAATTATGTAATCACCTTGACACTCACTTAACTGAAATCTCAGTTCCTGATGTACAAGTTCATAACTCTGTAAATTTAGGAAAGATCTCCCTCTTTATTGCAGATCTTAGGTTTTAAATCCAAATCTGCATTGTCACGTATCGCTTTTGTCATATAGGTTGTCACTATTTATTGACCATCTGTTTGGCTGTGTCTGAGAAGAATTAATCCAGTGGATCTAGGGGTCTTTATAGTAAGATGGTCTGCTGGAGACACTTTGAAGAGAGGTTTTTAGTCCCACCATGTATTCCTTCCATCAGTCTTTTTGCCACTTACAGAGGGTGGAGAGATACAGGAGACTCTGAGAGCTTCCTGTAAGGAGACTTCAGGAAGTTGCCTGTAGCGGTGGGGGGAAAAGGCCCCTGGTTAATTGCAGATACTCTTATAAGAAGAGTAGTAAGAGATGGTTTGAGGCACTAAGAAGCTAAGGAAAATTGGCTTTGGTATTTTTACCTGTGTGTTTGGTCTGAAACTTAGAGGAGCAGTAAGCTCAGATTGAATGTCTAGTGAATGTAGATTTAAATGCTACGAACAGTCTTCTCCTCCCAAGAACAGGAAAACATCTGCAGACTTGTCTGGAAGCTTGAAAAGTCCATTGGCTAGAGAACAGGGAAGGTGTAAAAGAGAAACATGAAGAATGCTCACTATGTCATTCAGACAGAGGTTATCCAAGAGCTTTGGCCAAGATAAAACAAGTATTGTCAGTAAATACAGTTTTTCAAGGGAGTTTCCGGTGACTGCTACCAGAGCATCTGGGGAATATGAGTATACGGAGGCATATGGCTTTGGTTATTTAACTAGTTTTAGTTTCACAAGATGAAGCTAGGACAAAAGACCAGATGTTTGCCTAAGGACTAGTGACTGTTTTCAAAATCAGCTTAGAATACACAGTCAACAGGCAAATGCCAAAATGTATTTATTCATGTAAGAATTGTTACAGTATCTTAGTCAAATTATACCTATTTTGAACATTCCTGTATTTAACTTGGAAAAACTAAAAATTTTACAAAAAACAACTGTGAATTTACTGGGTTTTGATGCTTTGTGATGTATCTTTTTCCTACAATAGTATTTTTTCCATGGAGTCGTCACATTTTCAAGATAGCTTTGTTTCATTTATCAGGTGGCCCATGGAAGATTTTCTATTTCTTCCCTTGCACTTTGTATTTTGTTTTGTTCTTACAGCTACAAAAGACCATAGTGGCAAGATGGTAATGTCTCTTGCTTTAATTTTATTATCCTTGCCAATATTGCAGAGGTCAGGTTTGTAAGATAATGAAGCTCAAACCCAAACTACTGTCACATCTATCCTTGAGATCATGTTACCTGTTTGATTGCCTACAGTAGCCCAGGGGTATTCTCAGTTTCTTTCAAGCCTCTTCCTTTAAATGAGGCTTGTTCCCATTCTTGAGTGAAGTGTTACTGGAACGCACTGTCGATATTATCAGCGTGGCTATAGCAAGAAAACAGAGTCGGTCAAATCTCTGTGTAAATTTTTATTTGTACTTTACTAGTAGTGGGGTGGTAGGATGAGACAAAATAGTAAGGGGTAATTAGATAGATTTCCACAGGTGTTTTACTTGACTGCCAGCTTCTCTTCCTTCAACATCCCTCAAATATTCAACATACTTGATATGTTGCAAATGTAATGAAAACCTCGAAATTTTGATAGGCACCTTTGTTGTTTTTTCAGACACGTGAATATTTCAATGACTTTATTTACTCGTAATTCTGCATGTGAACTGCTGATTGCATGCTGATTTACAGTAAATAAAGGTAAATAGGGTCACTGAGTTGTATTTATACATCACAGTGGTACTGTTCTTGCATGGTTTTTATCTTGCATGACAATGGAATATGTTTGTATTACATGTATAACATGTCTTGTGGTTTATGCATGCTGCACTAATCTCTGTGTTAAATCTGTCCCCTCTTTATTCAGAGCATGCTGTCTCGGTCCTTTAATTCCAATTATGCTGCAGTTAGCAGCTTTCACTATGGCAGCTCTAGGGATCTGCATGGCAGCCAGGGTAGTGTTGCCTTGAGTGTTGCAGACGGAAGAGGTTCTGGTGTGCACATTGTTCGAGTGAGTACCTACAGGAGGCTATTGCAATATATAGAGGGGGAAAGAATAAACTGTGAGGGGGTCCTTAAATTGATAGAGTTATCCTTTTACATATGCACAATGCTTTAATAAAAAGAGTATAATTCATATGCTGGAATTTTTTTAGGCATTAAATATTTTGCCTTCACTTCATATGCCATAAACTTATTGCAGGGCTTTTCAATTTAATGTCACGAAGTTGAGTTGTCTAACTGGCTTTGTAGATGAATGAACATATGTAAAACTGTCTGGTTTCATTGTCCTTTTGTGATCAAGAGACTACCATTCTGAATTTAACCTAGGCTGATAAGGTTAGAACAAAACCTTATTATTCTTCTTTCTCCCCCAAAACAAATTCTGATGATATAAATTGTACTATAAGATACTGTAGGCATTCAAGAAAATTCATAGTCAGAAAATGTGAGGAAATGAGGTGTTACATGAGCACCCAGATTCATGGTATGTCATCCATAGTGAGCAGGATAAAGTCAACAGAAAACTTTCTTGTATCCTGCGATAGTTAGTCCCTAGCATTTGTTGATTTTTCTTATTTATTTAGTACTGATAAAAGACACCTGTACAGTTGCGAGATTTGTAAATGTCCATCAATATTTTATGGGTGTATGGTGTCTTGGTTAGTGAGATTTTCTACATAAATAATGTAATAGTTAATAAAAAAAGATAGAGAATGATAAAGCCCTTAAAATGCTGTATCCTGGGCTTCTTTTAAGAATTTTTTAGTTTTAATTGTATGAACACAGTTGTCTTTACTGCTTCATTCTGTTTAAAGCATCCACAGGCTTCTGCTCCAGGAGACCAATGCCAGGATGAAGTATTCATTTCAGGACAGCAGAATTACTCATCTGCCACACTTAGTCTCAAAGATGTTCCTCCAGACAGCATGAAGAAAACAGCTGTGCAGGTAATTATCTGCAGGCCACCATGGATAGGACATTATTTGCTATTATTTGTAAGGATGTATTTTTTATTAGTAGTAGAAACTTATGTTGGGATAGCAGCTGAAACTAGGGCTTCTTTAAAATGTAATACCCAGGCTTCAAAGCTGGCATAAATGAAACAGCATCCTCCTTTTGGAAGACAAAACAGTTGACTATATGAAGGAAGATAGTTCTTACTTTTCTTCAGTAGGTGCTTTGAAAGAAGAAATTTGCAACCAAACAAGTATTTACAAGTGAAAATTGGGATGTGACAGATGATTTCAGGAAAGTAATTTGAAGCTGATTAAACTTCTCAGAGAACAAACTTAAAATCTGTTGTGATGAAATTGTGATGATAAACTAGAATTAGTAGGAGACACTCTGTACTCATCTCTAAGCACCATCTCTAGGGGTGGGTCTTACTAACATGAAACTAAATGGATTCTTGTAAATTATTATGATGCAGAAGTTGATTTTATTCTTATACCTTCAGTAATTTCAGTTGCATTCCTAGACAATGCATATTGGGAACTTGCATAGCTGTGGATACATTTTGCCTATAAAAAAACTCTACCTCTGTCAGTGCCACGAAAAAAGTTTTCCCATCATACTTCAAGTTTTCAGAAAAGGCAATGGAAAATTGTGTAAACTAAATACATATGATCTGTAAATAATCTGAAAATTTATTATATACACACATTATCATTTCTCTGAATCAGTTTGACATAAACTCAACAGAGCAGATTCCGATATGTGCCTATTCATGTAGCACGGTTAAAGATTGAAATTTGCACACCTCAGTTATTTATAATACTGAGAGAGTATTTTAAAGTGCTTGTATCCCGTAACTAGTGGGATAATGGTGGCAGGAAGAAAAATCTGTAACTCAAGCCTGTAGCATTTTTGGAGTCATACAGATGAATCAGTGACTAATTAGGGTGGATCAGAGCAGGAGGCATATGGGCGAGGAGGGAAGAAGGCTGCCCATCTCAACACAGAGCTCAGCAGTTACTTTGGAGCTTCAGTAAAGAAACGCTGCCACCTCCAGCATCATTCCTGGTGACACGGCTGGAATGCGCTGTATGTCTTGAGAGCTGTGTACCTCACTGCTGCTTGTCATCATAATACCTATCAAATCAATTACCTGTGTGTTAACCAAAGAGTAACATTTGTTGGAAATACTGCAGTTTTGATATTAAAAGCTTGAGCTTGGATGTGAACTTTCTCAAGGAGTTTTCTTGTGAAGTGGTCACCATAATACGCTTGGGGAGAGCATGTAGTCTGCCAGCTGGCGAGGAGGGGATTTTTATTTTTGTATGATCTGTTGGAAATTGTTACAAAATCTCTGAATTTATGCAAGAAAAGTGTAGACTATAATGCTGTCAATCAAGCATCAGTACGATCATTTGCACTGCTAGAAAATAATGTTTGGAAAAACTCGGTGAAAAACAAGTGCTAAAAGCAAAGGCTGTCTAATCTGTGCTAATAAATTAGCATTCAAATTAAGTTTTTGTTTTTCATATTTGTTCAGTAGGTCAGAGCTGATAACTATAAACAAAATGAATAAAATTGTGCATGATCCAGAAGAGTAGTTTTAGTAATGTTACTGAAAATTAAGAGCAGTCACATACAAGAAGTATTGAATTAATAAAGCAAGAATTTAGGATTGCTGCTTATAAAATGTATGACCCTGAGTATTCATGTTTTTTTCAGATGCCTTTAACAAATGGACAAATGTGCCAGCCTCAGAGACTTCAGGCAAACTACAGCCAAGTCCATCATCTCCCTCCTCAATCATCAGTCGCAAGACATCCATCTAGAGAGCAATTAATTGATTATCTGATGTTGAAAGTTGCCCACCAACCTCCCTATACCCAGTCCCAGTGCTCTCCGAGACAAAGCCATGAGCTGGGAAAGCAAGAGGTAAGAGTAAAATCTATCTGACAGATATGCCATCTGTCAGTCAGAGACAATGTTTTAACAATGATGTTAAATGTTACATTGTTTTCATTTAACATCATTTCTCTGTAGATGGTGACAGAAACAATATAGGGATTTGTCTCTTAGCAGAAGATGTTATCCCAGAGCAATTCTGCTCCTCAAATCACACATTCCTTCTGGTTTTGAGAGAAATGTGGTAGAATTTTAGCTGAATGTACCAGAAACTTAAATTTGCATCTTTTTACTGAGCTAAAAATTAATTTCTCAATTAAGTTTATTTCTTTATCTCAACTCATTATTTAGCTAGCAACTGAAGAAAATGCAAAGTCACAGTACAACTTAGAGTACTTTGCATCTGGAATGGTTAAAAAACCTACAAGTGCAGAAATGTGTCTCCATAAGCAAAAATCCATTAAAAAGTGTGAGCAATCTGATGCATGCCTGATAATTATCAGTTTTATTTTGATAGACTGATGTGTTTATAAGAAATTCTTATACCATTTAATGGTTCTGTCATTGTGACAGCCTTCTTTCTATATTGTTTGAGTATTTTTGAGAAAATCCTGATAACTGCATTTTTATTCTGTGTTAGAATGAGAATGTCCACTTTCTGTATAAAGTAAGTTTTTTATTCAACTCTTGTAGCAAGAGAAAGAGGACAGAGTGTTGGCTATGTAGAACTTGGAGTGAAAGTAGGAATGAGGTTTGATTTTCAAAATTTATCTAGAGGTAGCAAAGAAATGGGAGGAAGAGATTCTTTCACAGGAGCATGTATATTTGCTGCAGGCGTTGAAGTAACCTACATAATATCAAAATATCTCTGAATTTAAAGCCCATGTGAATTATGATTATAATAATAGTGGTGTTGGAGTAAAACTTAGGTACTATGATACATAATGTTGTTGTACTGTAGTCTTGTTCTGCATTAACATTATGAGATATAATACTCTCTTGAACTGCTTTTTAATTTTTTTTCATTTTAAAGCTTTTGTTCCCCTGAATTCCTTAGTAATACTTTCATTACAGTAGCTTTGAATGTAGATTTTTCAGCCAGTTCATCTAACTTGAGTTGTAATTACTTAGATTCGAGTGAGAGTTGACAAGGATCCAGAACTTGGATTTAGTATATCAGGAGGAGTTGGTGGTAGAGGAAATCCATTCAGACCAGAAGATGATGTAAGTATTTTATACTAATGCTTCTTAAAACCTTTCTGATATATAATGTTTCTCATGTTCAGCAAAGGGAGAAAAGAAAGTATATATATTTCCCAAACCATTCAACTTCAGGACTGTAAGGGAGAAAGTTGGACAAATGATGTGGAAAATCAAGGTTGTAGGTGGTCACAGTGGTTGCCTGACAGTATAGAGGATTGTTCCAGATGAGTGGTTCTTGCACAGTTCTAGTTATCAGTTAGCAAATTCGAGATAGTGAATTATGGAGTGTACAATTAGGAATCCTCTTATAAAAGAGACAGTTATTTAGCCTACAGCTGTATTTGTGGTGGTTGATAATTCATCTTGACATATAAATCTGCCAAATTAAACCCAGATGGATCACAGTTTTCCCCTCAATAACCCTTTAAAGATAATTCTGGATTTTTAACATCAGAAAAGGAAGGCAGTCTCAAAAGTCAGAGACCTGTAGAATAGTACTGCATTTTCTTCTCCTTCGATGGAAAATTGAAAAACTGTTTTGAATTACATCTGTTTGGTGCTGTCCTGTTATTCATAAATAAGTTGTCAAAAATGTTTCCTCCTCTGCTTTTCAAGGGCATATTTGTAACCAGAGTTCAGCCAGATGGACCAGCATCTAAGCTGTTACAGCCAGGGGATAAAATAATTCAGGTATTGTAATTACTTAATTAACTAGCCTATGTAATATACCACTTCATTTTCAGTTTGCACGTAAGAGCAGAATGTTTAGTTTTTAGATAGGTTACCTATCTTTTCCAGATTTATTCTTATATTCTGGGATGAAACTTTTCATTTTCTGCCATCTAACATGACAATAAGTGACACAGACTGAAGCACGGTGGATCATTTTTTCAAATTCTGAACTTTTTTCACACTTCTAAAGACAAAAAAAAAAGTGACAAAAGATGTCATTTGAGATGGAACATGAGCATGTCGTTAGGCTATACTATCATTCAGTCACTGTGGTCATTCACGTGCAGTGTTGTGAACAAGGAGTTGTCTGAACACCAGCAGTTGCCCCTGACAGCCGCTCTCCACAGCTGCACTCTCCTGTTACATCTCTCTCCGTGCTGCAGCTCCTGCCAGCCTTGGCTGCCTCTCCCCCACTGGCAGGCTGGACATGCACAGGCACTGGCCAGAGCTGCCCCTCTGCTGGCTGGTGTCTGGCTGGTCACAGCAGGCACCTCCTGGCTGCCCATCTGCTGCTGGCCAGCCAAGCCAGGCATTTCAGAACTCATGGCTTCTGGACTGCAAGCTGTGTTGTTGCTTTCTCTAGGAAGTCTGTACCTATCAGACTTTTTCTGTATCAGATTTGTTTGAAGTTGTCTGATGAGCTCATGAGCTATTTGGGAAGGGGTCAGGGAAATGAACAACAGGTTCATAGTGCCTTACTTTCTTAACCAAAATGGGCTAATGGGACTTTTGAACATTTTTCTAGCTAACCTGAAATTGCAGAGCTTGTTAAAAATAATCATTCGCCATACCATGAAAATGTTAATGGAGTTGACTCTGCTACATTTCAGCTTTCTAAAAACAGAACAAATAAAAAGCCCAAAACCAACCCCCCCCCATCCTCCCTAGTATCTTGATTAAACCACAACATCCTGTGAACTGTTTTCTTAAACAAAGCCAAATTGAAAACTCAGCCTAATTCTTCAAATGAAAGATAAAGCCAAAAGGCACACAAGAAAACTGAACTAAGTTGTTCCAAATAAAAGACAGCTTGTTCTTGAGCACGGTAAATAATGCTGTGCTTGTTCCTCCTCACTGGGGTGAGAGAGGTCCTAGTTCTCTTAGTGATACAGGGACGGTGGTAACCCAACACCCAGGGTTACCAGCACATAGAGAACAGGAAGCATGTCAAACCTTAAGAAACTGTTAGCACATTTGTTACACATTGGTAAATTGGAACGTATCTGAAAGGTAACTTCTGTTTTAGTGGTTTGTTCCTGTCTTCACAAATGGCATGCAGAGAAATCAAACTCCTTAATGAAGTTTTTTTTCATGTTGGCACTGCTTGCATATTGTTTGTTGTTTAATAAGGAATTCAGTTTGAAAAAGAGGTAAAGGGCAAGTTGCATTTGCATGCTTAGACAATCAGAAGCCACTTTACTTCTCATAATTAAGAGTATTTTTTTTGTGTAACAGCACATTCTGCTTACCTGTGATAATCTCAGTGATGATGTAATGACAGTCCCACTCTGTCTTCTTGTTGCTCAGACTTCTGTGGATTTTTTAAGCGAATATAATCTCTTCCAGAATGCCTTTGCTATGCTTGATTTTGCAATGTTCTCTGTAAAACATTCAATAGGTATGCGTATTATAATGCATGTCTAATACATATGTCTAATAAAAATATCCTACATGCCTAGAGACTAGATAATTGCAAGTAAGACTTAAGACTAGGGCTAGGACATTCTGTACAAATTATGATTTGGAAGGGTTGTTGCCGCTTTTGCTCTCTGAACAGTCTACATAAATCTTCCTCTGCAACCGTAGAAAGATTTAAAACCAGTAGTTTTATAACCAAGGATTCAGCTGGTAACAACAGTGAGTGTTCAGTGATGGGATAAGAACTGTAGCTTTCAAAATGTCACTGCTAAGGCACAGAGAGCACATCCAGTTCTCTGTCACCACATAAGTAGCTCAGCGAAAAAGATGGGATGCACAGCTGGAAGCAATAACAGTTTAAATGGACAAATTTGTCCTTCTGCAATGTTTTGCTGACCAGGTTGAGCATGATCTTGCAGTAGTACACTCTGAGAAGTTGAGCCATAGCCATGTTCTTCCTGTAGGCCACTTGGGCCTGCCTGTGTTTGCCAAGACAAACTTGTCCAAGAGTAACAATATCGTTTAGAGTCACAGGCAAATTCAAGCTGGGGATTAGCTCAGGGTCTAATACAGAAAAATGGCTCCCAGTGCCATTCGTGTTTTTGTCACAGGCCTCAATAGTTTAATTTATCGCAGATGCCATTTCTAATATTCCAATACTTAAAAGAGGATGTGTCATTTGTAGTACATTTGGGTTTTTTGGTGTGGCCATATTATGGCTGATGAATTAGGTGTCTGATGTTAATAGCTTAAAGTTCAGTTTTCTTTTAGTTATTTGCAATATTCTTCCAAGGCCGATAAGGTAGTTTAGTTTTTTGTAGCATGCAGGCACAAATTCAAGTAATCTCCAGTGTTTTATTCTCTGCATTCATATAGAAACCTTAAGGGTTAGATAAACTTACATGAAATATGAAACATCTTTTACTAACATGGAATATGAGACTGTCATTATCAATTTTAAATATTTCTTTTTAGGCTAATGGATACAGCTTCATCAATATTGATCATGGACAAGCGGTATCTTTGCTAAAGACTTTTCAGAATACAGTGGAACTCATCATTTTGCGAGAAGTTTCTTCATAAGTACCGTGGATTGTGGGGATAAACCAACAGAATTCATTGAAGGACTATGGGGAAACTGAATATTTTGCATATTTTTATACATTAAAAGAACTCAAAAAGAATTATGATCAAAATTTGTACAGGAAATACTGAACTTGTGGTTAAAGGGGGAAAAACCACTGTAGAGAACATATAGGAAATAATTTTGGAAATGCGTATGGTGAATAAACTTGTTTTTAAGCATTATAGCAATCTAAGGATCACTCCTCTGAGAACAAACCTGTGTTGTTTTTTTGTACAGATGGTAGGTTTATTTTTGGATAATTCATACACATTACTAAACTTCGTGCAAGGCTTTGCGAAGCCTCAGTTGTAGCCAATGGACAGATGGCAGGGCTGTCTGTCCTGTAGCTGTTTATTGCCTTTATTTTTATTCACCAGATATTAATGTGTTATGCTGAACCACTTCTGTAGATACGAACGGGGATATGAAGTGTTGGCTTTGCTATGTGCACATTGTATAGATGAATGGGTAGATGGAAGGTGGTGCTGGTTGGACGGAGTAAAGGTCAGGTGAAACAATTATCTGCTATCTAAATCTGGAATCAGGAGAGAAAAGTGTTAATTCTGGAGCGTACATCTACCAATAGGAAATGCAATAAAAGCTTACGGTGTTTTTTTTAGGAAGACTGTAACTACAAATTTGTGATATTATACAGGATTTGTTCTTAATATAGTCATTGAATATTCATTTGCCACATGTGATTCATGTTTAGTTGTTTAATAGCATATATAATTTTTTCAACTGTACTGTGGAATTGTGCCCAGAGATTTTTCTCTGCTATGGAAATCCCCAATTTTGTGGAAATGGTGATACTTTTATCTTTATAAAAAAGACTCCATTTTACGCAGACGGATTTTAAAAATGAAACTGAAATGGCCAGTTTTTAAGGTTGTTGCCTGTAATATATATTGAAACAGACACAAAGTAAATGACGCAGGAAAGGCTATGAAAGACATCTCTATTTTGTTTGGCCTTTGCATTGCCTTGTTAAATCAAAAAGGAAACCATACGCATGGAGCTAGGTAACCAAAGCAAGTTTGTGAAACTTTGAGCAGTGATGGAGAATTGCTGTGGTGAGATGGAGAGCAAAGGGAGGGTGTACTTACAACCCACCAGTTCGTAATGAGGTTTCTTAAAGGGCTGTTCCTACAGGTAACATTAAATGTGAACTAGACACTTCAGAGTCATTAAAGGGTTTCTAATTACATTAATGTAATAGTGATTTACCACAGGCTGCCTTTGTTCCTTATTACTGTATGAAAGGTTCAATTACGCTTCTATTAATTTTGTTTACCAGAAACATTAACTTTATCTTTCTCCTTTGTAATTGAATAGAGACTGCAGAGTCTGCAGTGATAATTCATACACGGTTGTTATGGACCAGGGAAAAGTGCCATAGAAGACCGATAACTGTTTTTAATCAGGGCTAATAATTAGCCTATCATTGGAGCAATATTCAATTATTGCAGTTCATTTTTAATTACCTACAAGTTGGTAGTTTGAGACCGTTATAAGCGCTTTTTTCAAACCCAAAAAGTAAATGATTTTAATAAAGCTAGCAAAAACACCAGCTTCCATTAGTTTTGGGGCAATGAGCTGGAAGAGAAAGGAATTATACATAGCTAGCAGTAATAAACAGGCAGTACTTTTTTAATAAGTGAACTCCAATATTATTGCACTTCTTTCAAAGATGTTAACGATTGCTTATTGTACTGTGTATAGTTCTAATAATTTTAATTGAAACCCTTTAACAACTCTTTGTATATTTTAATTCTTTTTAGTTGATTTTCAGTAATATTTACATAGAAAATGATTTTTGGAGATATTAGCAGAAATGTGCTGTATTTTGATAAAATTCACTTATTTTCTGTGTGCTGTTAATCTTAAAGAATGAGAAACATAGCTATATAATGGCAGGCTTCAGTGTTTAGTTGTTGTTTAGTTTCTATTTTTTTATTGAAAATGCAAAATGTTCACATCACATGTTCATTACTTTTAATCATGTTATTTTTATCACACACTGCCTTTTAATGGGGATACATACAGACAAGTCCTAAATGACCTTGGTCTTCTACAAAACCTGTATCTTTGAGAAGGGAAAAGTCCAAAAAGCAGAACTGATTCTTTACTGATCTTGGACTGACTTTGTATACATTTTGCAGTACATTTAAATATATCACTGAGAAATTATAATGTATCGTATTTTGCTTTAATGGTAACAGAAGTTTTAAATGTTGTTGTGTCACTTAATTTTCAGATTTATGTATCACAGATGAATTCTACCAAAAACTGTTCGGCTGGTAGAACTATATAAGTAGAGATCTATAGCAAGAAGTTTAGTACTTCTTGTGGAAATACTTGGCCAAAGCTTGTTTTCTGTCAGTTAGCAAATTAAACGTCTAATAAAACATGGATTATGCTGATTTTACTCACTAAATGTTTCAGTTTTCAGTGAATTGAAATGTGTTTGTTTTGTCAGTGTCAGTGTGTGAAGGTAAACATGTCAGACTAAATGATTTTGTGGGGAGTGGGAGAAAGATGTCTCCTGAACTAGTCCAGCCAGGATTCAACGGGAGGAGACAATATCGGCACTTTTCATTTTGAATGCATTGTAAACTACATTTTGAATCGAATAAAATCCATCAGCAGCCTAAGTTACTCAGCATGGCAGTGAATTGATGCAAACTGTGTTAATTCTTTCTATTCTTAATAGTTCATTAAAGAATCAGTTCAACTGATGTAATGAAAAGATGAAGTCTCCCACGTATTTATTATGTAAATATTTTTTTAGTTTCTTTTTTGGACGAGTTAAAAAAGAAGTGTATATACTTGAAAGCATTCTATGAACACAAACATAGCAATAAGCAAGACACAGAATCAAACATTCATTATTATTTTGATTTTGTTTAGAAATACTCCCTTGTCAACAGCTATGTAATGTTTCTATTGATCAGCATTTATTCAACATTCCAAATTTTTGTATATAATAAGACTGTTTCTGAGGTAACACATGGAGAATAGATAATAAACTAATGCTCTTTAAAGCTGTGTGAAATGGACTTATTTAAGTTTTAAGGAATTCTCCATAACACTATTTTATTCATCTGTAGTTTCTGTAGACCTCAGTACTCTTTCAATATAGATTAGTAAAGTCTTATTTATGTTCCTGGCTCTGTGCATCTCAGTGCCCACAGGTCTGTTCTAGGTGATTTCATTGCAAGACTGGGTTCTTAACAACAAAGATATTTTTGTGAATAACCCCATATGATGGGTTGACCTTAGCTGGATGCCAGGTGCTCATCAAGCTGCTCTATCACTCTCCCTTCCCCAGCTGCACAGGAGACAAGATGGAAAACAACTTGTAGTTTGAGATAAGGCAATTCAATAAAGCAACAGCGAAAGTCCACATACACACAAGCAAAGAGAAAAGAAATAGTTTTATTTTCTGCTTCTTATCAGCAAGTAATGTCCAGTCACTTCCGGGAAGCAGAGCATCAGCATGGGCAGTGGTTGCTCCAGAAGGCAAACATTGTAAAAAACAAATGCTCCACCTTCATCCTCCTCTTCTTAGTTTTTCTATGTGAGCTGACATCGTATCATAGGGAATTCCCCTTTGGTCTGCTTGGGTCAGCTGGCCTGTTTGTGTCCCCTCCCAAGATCTTGCTCACCCCCAGCCTACTGATGAGGGGGCAGAATGTTGGGGGGGATGGCGCCGGTGCTGTGCCAGTGCTGTCCAGCAGCAGCCAAATGCTGGTGTGTTACCAACACCTCTGTGGCTACCACTGCAAAGCACAGCCCTGTGAGGGCTGCTGTGGGGAAATGAGCTCCACCTCGGCCAGATCCAACGCATCTCAGTCTTGCAATGAAATCAGATAGGGCAGTGAGTGCCTTCTGCCACAAAGAGAGGACTTCAGATGCAAGTTAAGTAGTTTGGATAGCAGAGAGGGATGCCTAGGTCAATGAGTAGGGTTAAAATTAAGAATATGCTGAAAGCACTCTGAAGAGGTGTAAAAGGGTTATGTGGTGAAGAAATTAAAGAGGTAGGCACAGAATTTCACAGGAGAGCTACATCCGGCTCTACATCCAATTTTCTTGGAAATCTCACAACGTAGTAAAACAAATTATTTAGTCTTTTTTTCCATGTATACGTGGATCTGATATACCACTATCACTACATCCTACTTCCTCTATACAGAAAAGTGATTCTCACTATAACAGGTTACGGCCCTGATGACCCTGGAGTATTGGGCCCCTCATTATTTAGGTTTTCTATATCTGCTCCCTACTTGGACATTTTTCATAACTCAGCAGTTTACTTCTTCATCAAGCATCTGAGAATACTGGGTCTAAATTGTTTTTCTGCCTGAAGGCACTTTTTCAGAGAAAAAGTGTAATTTTTGGTATGGTATTCCTGCTGCCATGGATTAAGTTAAATTTTGGAATGTGTACAGAAGATTCTGTTGCAGCATGAGACTGCCTTGAAACTGGAGCTCTGTTATACCAGCTGTTAAAACTGCACTACAAGTAGGAGCGTTACGTGCAGTGCTGGAAGCCACCACCAGTTCCCAGCTATTGCCCTCCACTGGTATTCCTCCTGTCAAGTACAGACAACATCACCCCTCCTTGCAATTCAGAACCTCTTTTCTCTGTGGCACTCCCTGATTTCCAGCTCTTTGCCTTCTTGTGTTTGCTTTTCCTGAATACTGTCTGTGAGAATGTGACTTGTATTTCAGTTCTGCAACTCGAACTATTTGATCTATTGCTTTGTATTGGGAATAAGCACTAAGTATGGAAAAAGTAGCAGCTGTTTGGCCTAAAGGAAGAGAAAACATGAAATGAGCACCAAAGCCAGGATTTTAAACTACATCAGAAATACTATTTCTATTGCACAGGATTTTGTGCCTAGCAAGAGTAATTTGCAAGTATGGATAAGCATCACGGTGTTGTAAAAAATTCAGTTAACATACAGCTTGTAATAGCTGAGCCAGGACACTTTTAGCACCTCATATTTATATCCATGCCTGATTAAAAGCTTTAGAGATGCACTAAGAGCGTGCAAGAGAACATGTGACTAGGCTGGTAAGGTTCCTGAGGTGGCCAAGAAGAGTTCCTCATGAAAAATCATGTTGCTGAGGTAACAAAGCTTTTCAGCATGGCCCAAACATTAGAGCACCAGGAATTAAATTTCTTATCACAGTAATCTGCAACATCTCTTTTTGCAGCTGCATAACACAAAGGGGAGTATGGTACTGCACCGCATCCACTTCATGAGGCATGGCTGGATGCTCCAAATGGCAGAAATGTTTATGCTTCAGTATTGCCTAAAGTAATGAAAAAAATTGTGGCAGAATATTCGCTCTTGTTTGCCACATGTGAAAATATCGAGTGGGACAAACCTTTCATGGACTTTCTTTTAATAGACAAACTGGTAGCAGATGAACCAGATGCTCTACAGAGAAATTCTCATTCAGCTGCAAACGTTGATAATTTATGAAGGAAACTTGGGAGAAAAAACCAACAATAAAAAACCAACAAAAAAGGGTAAAACCAACAAAAAGGGATAAAAGCTTTCTACTGAATGATAAGTATGCACTAGCAAAATACAGGATTTAAAAGTATTGTGCCATGGTTCTTAACATCAATGTGTTAGCATATTTGATTGATTTTCATCTGCAAGAACTTCCACTTACAATAGAATAATCAACAACTGGTTTTGAATATGGAGAAGGTATTTTTGCTGGAAATATTTCTGCCAAAAACTACTTCAGCTGAAAGCTATGGCTTCACTACAGAGAAACAGAAGCTTGTTAATAAATATTGAAATAGATAGTAACAACTGGTTAGCTGACATAATATTAAGTCCTAGAAAAAATGAAATAATCATGTAAAATTGTCTCATTTCCTAACTGACACGAGCAGTGACTGATAAGGTTAGAGTTGATGCATGCAAGGCTTAGAAGCCATGCTGAAAGCCTCCAAATAGATAAAACATCTGAACAATTTTTTTTCTGCTGCATTTTGGTTTTATGAAAAGACATTGGGTGATTTTCTGACCCTGCAGTAAGTGATGTGTGGTGTTTTTTAATTGCAAATGTAGTTAATATACTACAGATTGAATCATTATATTTCAAGGTATCTGAAGACACCAAAAATTTTTTTTAATGTTACTACTTACTGAACTCATTTCGTTTTGTAATAATGCCTATTTTATGCCACTTTTAACTAGAAGGTGGAAGTAAAATATTAATGTTATCTGCACCAAGTTACACTCCAGTTTTCAAACTTCACAATTATAAAGGTTCTATTATGTTCTTATGCCATGAAGAAAACTTCTTGCCCTGCTCCTACAAAATTTGGCTAGAAAGGAGAAGAAATTCATCCCAGTGAATTCCAGAACTTTCTGTCCAACACCTTTGAATTACCTTCTTCAGACAGGTTTTTCTGAGGTTTAAAAACATCTTCCCCTTATGCAGAATTACATGCTGTGATTCCCAGCAGGATAACCTCACAGCAAATAAAAAAGATGCTTTTTTCGCTCCAGTGGGCACCTACCCAAACAGTTCCAATTACATGTCCTGCCAGAAAAACAGCAAGTAGCAGATCTCCTAGCAGACACTCAATTTAATTTTAAAAAAATAAAAAATTAAAAGCTGAGTTCTTACATTTCTTTCTCCTTTGCCTACACATACACAGTCACACATATGGGCTGTTAGTTTATCTAGTGATATGTAGAATTTTGTGTAGCTTAAAAAAAAGGGTTTTCTAAAATGCCCTTTTGAAAAAAAAATGCTTCTGTAATCCAAGAAGTGTTGTCTGCAGAACAGATACTAGATTTCATAAGTGGCTGAAGAAATGCTGCCCTGAAATGTAACTGGATGAAGAATCTGTTCTCAGATTAAGATTCTCAAATCTTACCCACTTTTGTGCATTTTTCCAGTCTCTCAGTGGTGGAGATACTCCTGCTTTGTTAATATGTGCTTGGAGATTCAGTTAACAACACTGTCTCAAGCTCTCAGCTAACTCCCTCAACTTATTTTGAAGTTTAAAAGTAATTGTAAGTTGAGAAAAGCTACTCCATCTTTGATAAAAGCAATTGTATGGGGAGAAGAATGTCATTGTAAAACACACTCCCAGAGCTGCTGATGTGACTCTTCTAATGGATACTGCTATGATAAATACGGCAATCCTAAATTTTTTCATGTTTCCCGTAAAACAGATTAAGAAAGCAGATGCAGAAATCTCACAGCTGTTTCAGTTTACCAATGCTAACTTGTACAACTGACTGCCGTCCAGAGGCAGGAGATTTAAACTGGTTTCAGCTACTTACATTGACCATGTAGCATTCATCTGTTAATGTCCTTGTAGGCAGGATTTTAAGATTTCTAAATAAACTTCCATTGGGAGAAACCAATTACTACTTTAGACATTTTCTCTGGGAGAAATATGTTTATAATTTTTCTGGGTAGGTATATAAAATTGGTCTTATACTTTCTTTTTAAATGATTTTATATAAATTTTGGTGTTACAGATGTGGATTGCGGATTAGTACACAGAATTAAGAGTTTGTTTTCTGTAAGATGTTTTTCTGTTCTACATGAGTCTTCTTAAAAAAACTCCATAAATTATACTAAGGCATACACAAAAACAAGAGCAGCTACCTGATAAACCTGAAAGGTATAACAATGGAAAAGGGATGAAAGCCACTTCTTGTACTTGGGAAGCACTGTGGATCTGCTGGAGTTTAGAATAAAGTCTGTTGTCTGTGAAATGTTATGAAGTTAACGTTTTCTGATTTGTCTGTATTTGACAGTTCAAGTTAATGTGACGTGAACATGTGTCTGTGAAACTGGAACATGTCTGAGCAAAAACAGAAAATAGGAGCAATATCAGCAGTCAGTTTGTACTGGCAGTCTACTGTGAGTAGTGGGAGACTGGCATTTGAAGATTATGCCTCTTGATTAATTCACAAGAGAAGGAACATTCATGTTGTAGAAGTGAAACTGGTTTCCTGTGTTCTGCATCACAAATCCACAGAAAACATTGGCATTTTGGTTATACAGTATGGGAAGTGGTGTAAACTTACTGTATGTGAAAACACACTTAGGTAGCACAGGCTATACAAATATATTGGATTTTAGTGGCATTCTAGTACTGCTTTCAAAAGAGCAGTCAAGCACTTTAAGGGATGTTATGAGACAAAAGCCTTGAGAAAGTCAAGATAAACAGTATTAGCTGTTCTTCGCTCATTCATGAGCCAGTCATTTCATGGCAGCAGAAGGCTACCAGGTAGTCAGGCATAGTTTTCTCTTTATAAATTCATACTCACAACTCCCAGGCTTCTTGTCCTTAGCATGTTTGAAAATGGCTGTCAGGGGCATTTGCTCCATCACTTTCCCAGGGATTGAGGTGGGGCTGATTGGCCTCTAATATTACCAATGTTCCTTTCTGCCCCTCTGGAATCCAGGGGTGACATTCCCCTCCCCAAACACTATGACTTTGAAAGACAATTAGAGGTGGTCTCACAGTACACTGGCTAGATTCCTCAACACTCACAGGCACACCCCATCATGTCCTGTGATCTTGTGGGTGAACAATTCCTTTAACCTAGTTCTCCTTGGCCATGGGTACATCTTTGCTAGAGCTTTCTCGTTAGTCTCAAGGGCTTTAGATTTCCAGAGGAAAGTTTGACCAGTGCCGAAAGAGTGTTGAATCTGAAGTAAAATTTTACTTCTCATAAATTGCTTTACACTTAGAACTATTTGATTTTTTTATTGAATAATTGTTAGCTCTGTGGCTAACGTTCTCTTTGAAGTCTTTAAGGTTCCATTTAAAGAAAGCTAATGAAAGCTTTCTCATGCTTCTTTCTTTTACCTCACATGATTTCAGTCCCCTCCCCCTACAAGTGCAGCAAGTACCACGGAGATGTCCACCTCTATCTGACCAGCTAGCATCTACTTAAAAGGTGACTCCTTGTAATGAAAAAGACTTTTCTCCTGATCCTCTAAAACAGCTTTTACTGTAACTTCCTTCTGAATTGCCAATATTTTTCTACTGGTTTTCTTCTTGCAATTAACATTTCCCAGTAAATGTTTTTTAATCCTCATGGAAAGATCATCAAATACAGTCTTAGACAATAGGTTAATAGTCACTTTTATTTAATGACTTCACCGTTTTACATGCAGGTAACCTGGAATTTAAGTTTACCTCCAAAAAGCCTGCAGAATGCCTTGTGTTTTGCTAGTTAACCTGACAAACAAGGTGGAAGTGAAAGAATTTCTTTACTGAAGCTGTATTTACATGCACAAATAATGTTAATAATGAATAAAAACAGGTGAGCAAAATTGAAAAGTAACTTGTACATATATGAATTCACTTAGATGACAGCTAAAGTCTTCTCTAGACCTAGAGCAATGTGTAAGAAGCAGGTCTGTTAGCCATTGATTAGAGAGATGATGTTTCAGCACTGCTTGTACACAGATTCCCTTTCTGCATGTTTATCCTTTTAATTTAACTTTTTCTTTCTCAGTAGCTCTGGGGGGTTTTATAATAGGAGAGAGAGTGGCTCTTTAACACCATGGTTAAATTTTGAACCGTTTGACTAAAACAGTCATTGTCTGCTTCCAGTCTTTTAGTGGCAGCACGCGTGACCCAAAGCTTTCAGCATTAGATTGCCAGGGTCTGGGATTGATTTTTGGCCCTATTCTTCTTGAAATACGAAGTCATTTATCTTCCAAGCTAATTCTGTACTGTGGCAGGGACTGACAATTACAAAATTTAAACAGTGTTTTGCTTGCTTTGTTTTCAGAGAGTAGACCAGTAGCTCAGAATTTCATATGTACTACTACAGGCTTTACCTGAAGGAGGGTATCCCAATCAGTTCTGGCATCATAAGGCTTTTCTTTGTGAATTTTAGAGTTCATTTTTACTTTGGACCCTCCACTGAGAGATGCAAGCAGAAAGGATACAAATACTCAAAGCAGTAACAGTTTCTACATCTCTGCTAACCATCTTTGGATAAGACGTACTAGTGAAAACGTAAGAAAACTTTATGTAAGGTTCCTATATAGAGAATAATAATAAAAGTTTCATTTTCCACAATATAAAACAAAATATCTGGAAGCCCCAGTTAAACTTCTCTCAACTTAAGCTAATTAGAAGCTACCAGAATGGCTGAAAGAAAGGATTTCACTTTAAGTCTTGTACTTTTGGAATATAGATTTCCTTTAGAAAGGGAATATGAGTGCACTGATAATAATTTTGAAGTAACTCCTATCTGAAAGATATTTATAAACGTTTTTAATAAAATACATCTCTGAAAATTGCTTGAAATTACATTTCTGTAATGTATTGAGCATTAACAAAGGAAGCACTACCCAGACTTATCTATGGAGATTCTGTAACAACTGACCTACTTGCTCAGGGAACTGTCACAAATTTGCAGTATTTTTCAGCCCAGATAGCTTAAAAAATACTTCCATCTCTTCTCAGTTCACGCTCGGAGAATGGAAAGTCTTCTAAACTGCCTGAAACCTTAAACCTTTCCATGTCAAGATGCACAGCTCTATACCACTAGGAAAGACTCGAATTTGATCCTTAATAGTGATCGCCCACCCACGAAGTGCTCAGCCTCATTTTCTCTAACCAATCTAATTTTTAAGAACTTGAACTACAACTGCGGGCAAGATCAATTTCATTGGGATAAGATTCACAGTCAATTTAGAACAGAACCATTTACAACCCATTCTATTACAAGCCCTTCTTGTTTAGACATAGGGTGTGTTCAGAGGTTTATTCCCTAGGCTGATTAAACTGCGTTTTACTAAACTTGGCCACGAACCGCGAGTTTAAGCGGGAAATCTCATTTTATTCCGGGGCTTCTCCCCTGAGGAGCCCGAGCCGCCGACGGGGTCGCCGGGGCCGCCCCTGGCGCCGCGCGCGTTAGCAGCGGCCGCCGTGCGCGCGCAAAAGCGCGCGGCGGGGGC
>VYZT01029347.1:0-41243 GCA_013400735.1 Pomatostomus ruficeps | reverse complement strand
AAAGAAGCAGGGGAAAAAAATATTGTCACTTCTGGTTCCTCACTGTTTAATGCTCCACTGAACTACTTTGGGCTCACTTATGCCATCTACTGTATAGTAGTTCTGTCTGGGGAAAAGATCTGCAACTATTTTCTTTTACATGTTTTACATCTAATATATGTATTTGTTAGGTGATATTATCATGCATTTCATCTGTAAACAAACTTCTTTCCCCTATTAATCTTCCTTCCTGTTTTGGGATTATAGCGCTTAGATGATCTTTTTGTCTCCAGAACTGACCCCTTGATGATTAAGGTTTTATCCATTCAGTTTTAGAATCCATGTACTGAATGTTTTACAGTAGCTTTGAATGTTGTGTTAATAAATGGCACATTGAAGGTTGTTACACTGTCAAGCCTATGGAATTAATTATTTCAGTTGGAAGGGATCTACAGTGATCAGCTTGTTCATTAAGTTGGGGGAGAAAGAGCTGCGAAGCAAAATCATCTATGGTAGAAGTAGTTATGATAGGAATATAACACTTAGATTCATACATGAGATATTCCTTCAGGAAAACAGGTAGTAGAGCTGTCAAATAAGAGATGTAACAGCAGATTCCAAGGGCTGTCAAATAAGAGATGTAACAGCAGATTCCAAGGGCTGGCAAATTTCAGTGTAGAAAATTGTATCAGCCATATCAGCTGTATTATGAAGTAGGAACTTCTGCCAGCAGTGGAAGAACACTTGGGCTACAACTGCTTAGCAGTGATAAATATTTTAGGAATTGTGTAACTATGTGGATGAAAGATATTAATTAGCTGTGTATATGCTGAGAAGCTGACTTGCTGTCAACTTTTATTCCTTTTCTTGTTACCTGCTAGGTCGTAAAATAGCAAAGCCTTAGTTCATTGTCAATGTAGACAAATGCTCACTCAAACTTGAGTTGGAAAGGGCAGTGGAACTTGTAGTAATGCCTTTTTCATTTTCCACATTCCAGTCTTCATCCATGTATGATTCTGCTGCATTTTCTCTCTCTCCACTGAGGAAAAAACCCACCAAATTTGAGTGACCATTGACCTTTATTTTTCCTTTCTTTTATTAGACTTAGGCCTGCAAGGCTTGCGTGAGAAAGGTCAAAGTCTTCTTGATCAGATATCTAACCAGGCGTCATGGGCCTATGGGAAAGATGTGACCATTGAAAACAAAGAAAATGTGGACCATATCCAAGGAGTAATGGAAGATATGCAGCTTAGAAAACAAAGGTAAGAACAACAATTCTAGTCACTAAGATTTTTGTGTGTTAACAGGTCACTTTATATACAATTTGTTTTGGTTTAAAGGGACCATTTTGTTTTATGTTCTGTTAAGGGATGTAATACAACTGTTATTTATATTTGTAGTATATTTGAATGGGACAGGAACTTCTCTGACTAATCTGTTCTAACGTATTCCTAAAAACATCACCTTTTGTATTTTGATGCTGGATGGAGTACTTGAATGCTTTCCTGTGCTTGTAAATGCTCCAAAATTATACATTCCTTTTATATGGAGTTATGAAAATATGCAAGAGACATCTTTTATATGTTAACAGTTTGAGATAGAAGTATAATACGACTACAGTAGTGGTGATGACTGTAAAATTACATATTAAACAGACTTGTTTATCCTCTTTCACAAGCTCTATCCTTTGAGTATGGTATTTTCATTCCTGAAGATAGGAAGACAAATGTCATGGTGTTGGAGGGGACAGGGTACAAAATGGGGGCACAGAGTTCAGTTTTCAAAGTGTAGGGGTTTGTGAGTTTTGGAAAATTATAGAGTGGGGGATGAAGTTGCAGTTGAGAAAAATGTTGGAGAGAGTTGAATTTGTAGAAGGATGGGTTTTGACATCATCCTCTTCCTCCAAAATTTGATTGCTTTTAATTAAAGATGTAGTAGTACTGGATTTTCTGTAGTACTGCCTCTTTTTTTCTACTCAGCTGTGTGAAAGAATTCGATGCTATTGCCAGTATTATTGCTGGAACCCCTGTGACAGTGTAATACTGTCCATAGAAAGGGCCTGGAGTTCAAGGGCATTGGCTGAGCAAAAAGGTGCCTCTAGGCAACAACAAGGTCTAGCGAGCATCCAATTGCCCATTTTACAAATTAATTCTACTATTCATAAATTGTTTTCTTAGGGAGCGGAGTGTAAGAAGCCATGTGTTTTGGTAGTGCCTAGAGAAAATATTGTTCCAAGTATGCCATATGAATCCTATTAATTTAAGCAATACTTGTGTTTAGAGGGCCAGCTGCAAAAGCTACAGAGGACATGTCACTGTGCAATCAAATGGCAGTTGGAATTCCATACTGAGAAAAGAGATGTACATGGGAGAAGGAAACACTTTATACACACAGTGATGGACTCTGAATCAGCTGTGAACTCAAAGATAAACATTGGAAAACTTGCAAAATTTGCTTTAGTGTTCAGCCATACAGGGAAAAGCAAGTAGAATGCTAAGAATTGTTAGGAAAGGAATAAAAAACTGAAAGAACAATGTCATTGTGTCACTGTATAGATAGGTAGTTCATTTCTGTTTTGTGTTACACAATTCTGGTCCCTATTCTCAGATGGGTTATAGGATTGTGGGAAGCCAATTAGAGGACTAAAACATCAATAAAATTTCCAGACAAAGGTATGAAGCAGCTTTCAGATGGTGAATGATTAAACAAGGTTTTTTAGCCCAGATGAGAGACAAAAAAGTAAAAGGACTAAGTATCTCTCAGCAGCATGTAATAGTGCTTTTTGCAACATTTAGTTTTATTTTTTTTTCCAAGTTCTGTTGAATGTTTCTTGTTATTTACAGACACATGTGTTGTAGTTTCTTTTTAGGGGCATTTTGCTGCTTTACATATGCTTTTGGAACCCATAGACTGTTTTCCTGGATTATTAGAGCAGCCAATTTCCTTTCTGTAAGCATTACAGGACATGTAACAAAACACAGCATGCTAACAAACTGTTCTTTGGAAGTGCTTATGTTTGTAACCAGTTTGGAAAAAATCATGCACACAGTCTTGCATTTGCTTATAAAGCCAACTGTTGTTGACATTAGTAATTCCACTTGCACTGAACAGGAGCGAGTCTTGCTGTCCACTTAGTAGACTCTGAAATTGAAGTAGAAAGCATTCTGCTAGATGTATTAGCTTAGCTCTTTCTGTGGAAAGAAAAGAACTTCCAATACTCTTTTTGGAATTCTGGAGAAAGAACTGCAAACTGTGCTCAATTCAGAACAAGATAATTAAGGTTAGTTTTTATATCAAGTACATTTTGAAATGCTTCCTGACAAGTATAGCAAAAGACACCATCATATAATGGTTCAGATATTAACATCTTTATTTAGCTAAAAAGAAAAACAGAAAAAAGTATTATCTTTTAAACAGTCCTCATTGTATTTATCAAGAAAACATTGCCCCCAACAAACAGTACTATTCAGAATTATGCCAGGTTGAAGCCAACTTTCACCTGAATTTTAGTAGGATAAAGTCTATCTCAGCCACATAAGCGTCTCTGTGGCAGAGCTTACCAGTGCAGGAAGGTAAGGAACCTGCAGTGCTGCTGCAAGACCTTGTAGCTGCCTCTGGTGTTGCTGCCTCCAGCTCAGCCATATCAGGAATCTTGAGGATCATGATTTCAGTGACTTGCAGTGCTCAATTCTATTTATTGCAAATTTCTTATTGTTCTCTGAGGCATTAGGTGTTTTGGCCAAGCTAAGCAGCTTTGAGCACCTTTTCATGAACCCTTGTATCTTAATGTTTCTCACTTGAAAACATTGTTGTCAAATTCAGGGTGTTTTGTGTCTGCTGTGCATGTGTTGATGCGTCTTTCTGTGCTGCTGTTTAAGGTGTGAGGATATGGTGGATGTGCGGCGACTGAAGATGCTTCAGATGGTGCAGTTATTTAAATGTGAAGAGGATGCTGCTCAGGTATGGAAATACAGCGAGAATTTCATCATTCTGGTCTTCATAGTCCACTGGGTTAATTTATGGGAGCTGGTAGTTTTACAGCATTTTTTTGTAACTTTCAAATGTAGTTTTATTTAGGGAATATGTAGGTGAAAGTAAAGGATATAGCAATGTCTGAAAATAGTATATTTAGTGATATATAGTTGTATGCATGATCTACCAGCTTGTGACCGCTCATTTAACATTTTTTCTGTATCAAAAGTATATGCTAGTACTGAAGTAATGTCACCCTTCTGGTTTAATTTCTTTTAGATGTATTAGTTTTTATTCTTTTGGCTTGTTTTTAAGGCAGTAGAATGGTTAAGTGAACTGTTGGATGCTCTGCTCAAGACACACATTCGACTGGGAGATGATGCTCAAGAAACAAAGGTTTTACTGGAGAAACATCGAAAATTTGTTGATGTTGCACAGGTGAAATGTGTTGTTTTTTTTAGCAATGTGGGGTTTGTGCAGTTTCACATCCTCTCCTAAATAGAATCAATATCTGCATGGACAGTCATTGAACAGCTGTCACTGCTCTTACTGGTTTGCCTCAATGCTTGAATGAAGAAATTGATTGCTGGAGTTGGTGATGGGTCTAATGAGATACTGCAGTTCCATCAAGAGCAGCAATGCTGCAGTTTACTACCTTAGTTAACCTTCACACAGGCAATGCAAACAACCAACCAAAGTTCATTGGCTTTTGTGAAAGACATTTCAAACAGTCTTTAAAATTACTTTTGACAAGCTGGGCCTTTTTCAGGTGCTTTGTCAGTCATTTGCTGCTTTTAGGAGTGTCTAATTTGGACTTGTTAATTAACGGATGTGATGTTTTCTAATTCCCCCTGTTACACTGGAACTGATTTTCACTTTTGGTGAATAAGAGTTGATGATGACAGGAGGGTCACTCAATGTTGCAGTGATACGCTTCAGTGCTCCTGGATGCTGGTGACCATAGACATGGTGACAGTGAAGTCAGTGAGATAGTCATCTCAGCAGTGGATATCAAGTGTCCCATGTAAGATCCAAACAGCTATTCAGAATTTTGGGAAAGCTCTCTTCTTTTGCCAGTGTGAACGCTAGACAGCAGGGGATATTGGATTTTTTTAGGAGTTAAAGCACTGTTGGGTCATTACAATTTTATTCTACTTCATCAGCATTTTCTAGAAGACCAGATTAGTTCAATACTTCGTGAACCTAAATTGTGAATCTTCCATAAACTTGTCTGCTGTTGCTTTAAGATGCTATTTCGCTCCCAAGTTAAGTGGAGTTTTTACATGCATTTACTCTCCCATACCCTCCAATTTTTAGAGTACTTATGATTATGGGAGACAATTACTGCAGGCAACCGTGGTCCTATGCCAGTCCTTGCGATGCACTTCAAGGTCCTCAGGGGACACATTGCCAAGACTGAACAGAGTGTGGAAACAGTTTACAGTGACTTCTGAAGAAAGAGTACACCGGCTGGAAACAGCTGTTGCATTTCATTCAACTGCTGAAAAGGTGAGTGTTGTGGTTTTCAAGAAGAAAAATTTCTTACCCAAGTTCAAGCAAACAAAATGTAAGAAAAATGAAGTTGCCAGAGGGTATATTTACCCTTTCTAAATATTAAGGGTAAAAAAGGCAGAAAGAAGAATTCGAGTATATTTTTCCAACCATTAACTTCAGTACTTACTGTAATAATTGTTCATATACCTATATTGGTATAGGGCCTGATTAACAAAAAGGGGAACAGCCCTCTTCAAAGGGAAACTCTGATATTGATGATAAAGCATTTCTTTGTGTCTTGTAGACTGTAATTCTTAAAAGCCAGGAACACTTCTTTGTGCAAGGTATGATACAAAGCTATCAGGTCATTTAAGTTCCTGGGAGAGTTAAAGGTGTATTGCCCTTTAAGCTGTGTGCATTTTGGGTGGGATGACCTTCTCACAAACTGTAAACGAGGGCAGCTCTCACCACTTTAGTTTCCACACCTGCTGTCTTGTTCCGTCTTGTGTTTTGCACCTGGTGGGGTTTGAACGTGCTTTCTTCTTCTTGACCACACCTCTACCTTGGTATGATTTTCAGACTCCTCTAACCAAATTTCTCACTGCTGCACCCAGTCAGGTGGTGCGAGATGCCACAGAGGAGGATGAGCAGTCAGCAGCAATGTGTTAAGGCATAGTTGCTATTCAGTACCAGCTTGCTGAAGGGGGAAAATGTTGAGTTTTCAAATGCTTGAATTTGAGACAGTGTCCTTTAATGTAGATCATGAGGAGTAAGGCCTTTTTGTCCACAACTGGTTTTTTTTGTGAAGTGATAGGTTCTAAAAAAGCAGTTTAGAGTATGTATCTCAAATACTGACAATAAAATTGCATGTAATTGCAAAAACCTACAGATCTTGCACATGGTAAAATAAATTCATTCCATCATTGAAAGAGCATGGATTCAAAGTTGATTCATATGCCCCTTAATTTTATTCATTTCTTATTTGTATTAGTGGAAGATACTTTCAATTTGGAGGCATTGGGAGTTGATGGAGGTTCACAAAAGCAGAAATATATAATCTATGCTTCCAGAGATTTACCTAATACCAAATCAAATTTCAGTGGTTCATAAACTCCTAAAAGAGTGAAATATCTCAATCCATATTATGAGCATTCTTTCATTATTGCAGTAGTTAATTGCTGGGTTTAGGCAGTCGCAAGTTTAAAGAAAAGTAAATTAATGGCTGACAAAAAAATGTCTTGTTCAAAAACTTAATTCTTCTTTCACTATTGGACATATATTAATGGGTTTACATGGAAAATAGACTGTTAATATCTATGCTGCTTTGGAAAAAAGTAAGAAATGACAGACAGAGAAGTTGAAGAAAACAGAGTACTGAGTACTATTATTGCGTCACAATCCCATCTGGAAAGACATGTT
Organism: Pomatostomus ruficeps; assembly: GCA_013400735.1. Taxonomy (NCBI): domain Eukaryota; kingdom Metazoa; phylum Chordata; class Aves; order Passeriformes; family Timaliidae; genus Pomatostomus; species Pomatostomus ruficeps. The sequence continues at coordinate 34,379 of VYZT01029347.1, read as the reverse complement.
CAAACTTATTTCATCCTACCTGTTCTGTGCCAGATGTGGATTTTAGTTTTGAAACATCTTGTAAGGGGCTCTTCATTAACCATGGTTTTTCCACTTCATGTGGCTGTCCTGTATGTTTAATGATGTAGGTTACTATTTTTATGCATTTCTTATCTGTTACAGGAATATTGTCTAGGAAGACTACTTTTTAATCCCCCTCAGAAGTGATGTAAAACATCCTAATACAAAACAGTGGTAGCCCTGAACTGTCTTCTTAATGGACCTTAGTCAATATTTTCTTTTCTTGAATTATATGAATATGTCAGTTGATCTCATGTAAATGTGGCAGTGAAAATGCTGAAAGAACATTGACTCTGCCAGTTAATGGCACCTAGAAAACTACATGCTATCCCTTGTGTACTTTTTTCTGTATTTTCTTACTTCTTTTAAAACAGATTTTGCAGGAATGTCCAGAGCAGCCTGAAGCTTTTAATGAAATGGAGCAATTTGATGAAATTGAAGCAGTTGGGAAATCACTGTTGGACAGACTAACAGTGCCTGTAGTTTATCCCGATGGGTATGTAGAGCGTTTTTTCTAATGTCTTTGGAATAATGCTTCTGGTAAAGTCTCATATGCAGAAGAATCCTGAAGGCTTACTGCTGAAATTGAAAAAATGAGCACTTTTTTTTTTTAAAAAAAGTGTTTTATAAAGTTTGAAATTGAACCTGCCTGCTTTCTATGAAAAGATGGGAAAGAATTTTTAAGGAGTATTAGTGCTCTGCCTTTTTAAAGTAGTGACTTTTTCACACTGAACAATTATTAGATCTATGCAGTCTTTGCACCAGCACAGTATGCAGAAGTAACAGAAGAATGACCAGTCCCAATCTCTTCTCCCTTAAAGAGATATCAGATGAGAATTATGGGATTTTGATTTACTTATTTGCAATTCTAGCTATCTGAAATCTTAAGCCAGTATATTGAAGATAAACTTACATTTGATTTATTCGGTAAACAATACACTACTTCCCTTGAGAAGTATTCATTCTAATTTTAAATTGGTAGTTCTCTTGAGCTACAAAACCAAACTGAATTTGGAATCTCAGTCATAATAAAACTCAGTTCTCTGTGTTTAATAACATCTATTGTTATGCTGAGCTTGTTGTTAACTTCTACGTGAGTTACAGCCAAGCTATAGAACAAGTCTCTGGTGTGTAGGATGCCACACCATAATGAAAAAGGTCTGAAATCAGTATTCTGAATTCGAGGCTGAAACTTTGAGATAGTATCAGGCAATTGCATTAAGGGTTACCTGAAGTCTGTCTAAAAAATACAATTGCAGGAAGCTCATCATGAAAATTTATTGTCGTATTATTTTCAAAACACCATATTCCTTCTGCACTGTGGATCCTTCAATAAGGAGGGCTAATCATGAAGATGGACTCAGGCCTGAATTAGTAATGATTTTTACTGTTATTTCAGCAGTGTGTTTGAAAATAGTGGAGGATTTTATAGGTGTGAAAAAAAACCAACCCAAAACTAGATCAGGAAGTGTTGAAGTATATTTGTATAACTTCTGTATAGCAGATTCTAGTGACCTGGTAAAAGTAGCAACTGTTCAATCTTGAACATTATCGTAAATTTTCACAGTATGAAAAATTGTCAGACTGATGTGGGGGAGAGTCAGAGAAGAGGGGTAAGGAATAGTGTTGGGAAATACCCAGTTGCACTTGTAGAATAGTGCCCTGCTGTTCAAATCACAGAATGGTTTGGGTGGGAAGGGACACTGAAGATCATTCAAATCCAATGCCATGGATAGGGACACCTTCCACTAGGCCAGGTTGCTCAGAGCCCCATCCAACCTGGCCTGGAGCTCTTCCAGGGATGGGGCATCCACAACTTCTCTGGGCAACCTGTTCCAGTGCCTCACTACCCTCAAACTTCTGTTGGGAGTGTCTTTTGGATATGCAAGGCTCATTGAGTATTTGTAATAATTTCATCAAAATTTGCTGTCAAGTCTCGTCACTGAGTGTCCAAAGCCTTTTAATAGTGGCTTTTAAATTACAAGAAGAAAAGGTGGCTATTTTTCTTACCTGCTTTGTGTTTTCTCCTGCAATTAACAGGTATAGTCATGTACTGACTTACTTTTGTTGATAATTTCTTGTGGTTTGTTTTTTTTCTAGGTCTGAGCAGTACTTTGGGAGCCCAAGTGATATGGCTTCTGCAGCAGAACACATTAGAGAGAAGATGAAGTTAGTTAGCCTGAAAAAGCAGCAGCTGAGACAACCAGAAGCCACTGCCCCAGAGAGCTAATACTGACCTTGTCTATGAATTCATAACAGGACTTCAGTTTGTAATCCAGCATGTTGTTTGCATATTACAGAATTTGGCATAATATATTAAAATGCATTCCACAGCCGTTACGAGTCTCATCTTTTTTTCAAAGTAAATGTTCTCAGCATCTTAATACTGTACATTTATCAAGCCATAATTATTTAACATGCTATGAAACCATAAACTCCAAGTATCTTATGAAAAGGAACTGTAAACTTTGCACTGAAATTTGCTGTAAAGCTTTACCTGACCTGTCAGCTGCTTCTTAGGTGACAGCTGATGCAAGCTTTGAGTGGTGCTAATTGAAGTGTTAGAAGTTCCATATTATGAAACTCTAGTTCTTTGCTTCCCCCATGCCCAGGTGATGTAGTACTTTTAGACTGTATGGAAAGTTCCTGCAGTGTAGACGGTGGTAACCCTGTAATCTTAATTTGAAATACTTAAAAAAAATTCATTTTTATTGTGCCAGTATGCAACCTGCCTATCAGATCTTTGATATATCAGATTCATTAAACAGATGTTTTCCTATTTGTATTGATAATGTATTAAAAGCTGTTTGTGCTTAATAAAAATCATCTTTTTAAAATCTACGATGAATTTGTGCTGGTCTGTATTTCCAAATGTTGTTTATGTTACATTTTTGTGATAAATGGTAGTAAAAATAATTACTCCCCCAATATATTTAGAAAGTCTGTATAATTTTTCTTACGAAATATATTGAAGCTATAAGGGAACTGCTCTTGAACTATTACTGATAGGTGCAAAAGTCCATGCTATTGTTTTCTTTCTTTCTGATAGCAGTACTTGCAGAAAAGTATGATGATACTTGCATAAGTCATTGTTACATTAATAATAGTTTTGTTCCCATGTAAGACTGGCACATGTCTCTTGCGCTTTATTTCTAAGTCTTTTGTTTTTCTCTGAATGGCAAATCCTGAATAATGTGAATATTCCTGTTGGTACTTTTGTGGTTAAAGGTTTTCATGTAATGAAAGAGAAATTAACATGTGATTCATAAACAAAACTGTGAGATTAGTAATAAAATCAAATTTATTCAGATAAGGGAGTTGGATTGAAACAAATCAGATGTGTGCATAGCTTGGTTAATTTCTTAATCTTCAGGATACAATCTGGATACATTAATTATTACATTTTTGGAAGATGGTGTGGGGTCTGACCATTTTAGGATACTATGTGTGGAACAAACAGCTGTAGCTCTAAGAACTTCATAATTGCACTATACTTTGTTCACAGTGACAATAATGCTCTTTTCCTACAGGCATTGTTACTACTCTGCAGATTTTCCTGATGGAGCTGTCATTCAAATATTATATTTACTTATTTGTCTTAGTTTTCTGCATTTTCTCCAGAGGAAAGTGATGTTTCAAATAAAGCCATTTCTCTGTAAGAAACCCAGTAAGTCCAAATTAATGGCTTACCTGTAAATTCAGTGATAAAGGTATTTTTCCTCTTGCGGTATTTTGGCAGAGGAAACGCAATTTATTTTTAATGCACTCAATGCGATGGTACAATATTACATTGATATTAGTTTAAAACTGACTGAAGTTTTACAGACCTTATCTATAAAGAGACTTTTTAGATATAATCTTTTCAAATTTAATTTAGTTGCTCAGTTGCATTGGAGAAAGCTAATGTTATTATGGCTAATACTTGGAGGATATCAATTCATTTAGAAAGAACCCAAACATGCATCTATTTAATATGAAGTGCAAACACGAAAGTAAATTAATATAGTCATTAATAAGCATCATGTCTCCAGTTCTGCAGCATTTGTAAATTGAATCTGTTTACAGTAGATAATGGTCTGCAGTATAAAATCTCATTAAAATATTAGAGTAAGCAAGGATTACAAACGCTTTAAATTATTTCCATTTCCAGGTTTTTATATTTTATTTTATTTTATTTTATGGGTTTTTAAAATTTTTTTTTTTTTGTTTAGTTTTATTCAATTTTAATTTTTTACTGTGTTGAGGGGCTCAATACTGTATGCAAAGCCAGGGCAGTATCAGTAGCTCTTCACTCATTCCTGTGACAGCTGCATGCACAACTTGGAACTGATGACTGCTCACCCCAGTAACCCTGATGTTAATTTTGGCTCAGTGTGTGCAGTCTAATCTTGCTGCTGCTCTTATCCGTCCTTTGACATTCCTAGGTGCCAGTGGATCTTGACTTTCACCCTGTTGACTCTAATTGAGTTTCCAATACAGCGTCTTGGGCTGTGCCAGCTTTTGCTCTGTCTCTGCTCTCTTCCTCTGGAACTCCTTGCCTTTAGGGAAATCAAGTGTCTGGCAAAGGTCTGTTTCCCATCACCTTGCCATTTGCCCATTTTCTGTGTATCAGCAATAGGGCAAATAGTTTTCTAAGTCCTATTGCATGAGTCTGCCAGATATTTCAAATCTTATTAATTCTGAGACTTCCTATCTTACTGAAACAATGAAATAAACATAATCTGTTAATACTGCTATTGAATGTAACTGGTTGAGAGAGGGATTTTTGTGCTGGTCTTTACTCTTGCTCTATTCTCTGTGGCTGTCCTTGCTACTGAACCTTTAGGAATAGAGAACCTTTGATAGCACAGGAAGTCAATGAGGTACAGATTTGCTAAAAAGTAAAAAACTGTGCTCAAGTAATCCATTGTGACTTGTTTGTGCATTTACTACTGCAGACAGTAGTAGTGGCTGTACTTGGGGCTCTTGCTCTGCATTTTTTCATTGCAAAACAAATTCAAATGATAGAGTTCCAAGAGATATGAATATGTTTGGGGTTTTTTTAAACAGAAGTCACCTGCAGTGGAGGATACAGTGCTGCTAGGTGTGAGATGAGGAGATACCAACAGAAAGGAAAGGACTGATTGTAAGGATTGTAATTGTTACGCCCCTTGGTACATTACAACTAATGGCTTGGAAGTGATGGAGTCAATCCTGTTCATGGTAACGAAATGAATACCAAGATTTCTGTGTTCCTATTAGCCAAGTTTGGATGTATTTGAAATGTTTCAAAATATGGTAAGTATTTTGTTACTCTTGCTGGTAATATAATGGTAAGTGTGCTTTTTGTGGCAGTGAATGGAAACGTGATCAACTCACTAAGTGCCATCCCTTTTTCCTAGGACATCAGTTGCACAGACTGACAGCCACAGAAAATGCTTATACCTACAAGATCTTTTATTTCAAAAGGTGTGTGGACTGTTGAATTAGTTTCCATAAAAATGTTTGGTGCTGTTCACTGCTTAACTTTACATTGTGTTTAGTAGGATTAATGGGGTTAGATTTTTCTTGGAAAAAGATTTGGACCATGGACTTCTATAGCTCTGTGTGTGACTGGTTTTGTGTTCAAATAAAACTGCTCTGGAGGTGCAGCAGTGGGTGGAAAAGGCCTGTGTGCAGAGCAGGATCATATAGCGCTTCTTATTCCATCATGCTAGCTAAGGATATCAGTGCCAGCTGACAAAAAGATAAGGGGAAGATTTTTTTTTTCCATCACAGTAAAAAAAGAAAAGTGTCAGTAGGTCACCATCACAAGGTGAGGTCATCATGGGCTTTCTGTAACATTAATGACATGTAATGGTGTTAAAATAGCCTCTAGTTTCCTGAATTCTCTCTACAGGATAATTTAATCTGTTTAAGGAGCTTATTAAGAAGGAGGAAGAAGGAAAGCTTTTGTAGCTATAGATTAAATTCTCTAAAAGCACATTATGTGAGCTCTAAAGCTAAAATGCTGAGAAATGGATGAAAGCAAAGATTTGGTGATTCCTAACTTCTGAAGTCAATCCTTCATATCTCTACAGATTCTTGTATTGGTAAAAAGGGAGTTAGGACTGTAAAAATGCTTGTTTGCTAGATTTCTGTTTAGTTAAAAAATCAGAATATTGATGAAAACATATAGAATAACAATCCATACATATGTAATAGCTGCAAAAGCACCTGAAGGTGAACTGCAGTGCCAAAAACTGTTTGAGTGTCTGGAATTTGCATAACATTGTTCCACATAATTAATTAATTCATTATCTCTTTGGAGAGGTATCTGTTGACTTTTCCAGGTTTGTGAAGAAGTGATACACTCTGAAATAAGATAAAAAGGCAGATAGTCAAGCAGTTACACTACTTGGCGGTTCCAGCTTGCAGTCATTTTGAGTCTCAGTGGATTGAGTCTTCTGTAGTGTGCCATTTCCACAATTTCCTGGTGTGTAGCAGTGCAGGCAATTGCAGAGTTCCTTCTGCAAAACCAAAATCAGATGTGAGTAAAATATTATGGGATATCATTTTAAAATTAGGGATTTCCACACTTACCCCACTTTTGTTTCATCCAGTTAAATAGTGGAGGCAATCATTATAGTACTGATGCCTGTCAAGACTGCATCTTAATTGAAAATTCTATTAAAAATCTAACTGCATACCTTCTGCAAGGATATGGAGTCAAGGAGTACGTCAAGATATTTTTCATCTCCGTGGAGGTAGTTTTGTTGTGAATGATTACTGTGTGAAAATACAGGTAAGACTAACTGCACTAAAAATAGATTGATTTCCAACTTCTAATGTGTCCCTTTATAAAGGCCTCCCAAACACATGGTATTTTAGGACCATTTTTCTGTGATTCCAAGATTAATTTGGAACATGAATCACTGAAGAAACTTGGGAGAATACATCTGATTCTGTCAAATTGGAAGACAACATATTAATCAAATATCAAAGATATTCGTCAAAATAGATGCTTGTGTGACTGTAAAATTATAGTTACGCTGGTACAAGAACGAATAGAAACAGAAGCTTTTAGTATATGTAAAACACTAATGGAGCACTTCAGCTCAAAATAGCAATGAAAATTAATGTAACAGCTTTCTCTTTTCCTGTCAGTTGACTTTAGTTTACATAGCTATTACAGCAAAAATTACGGGAATATAACACAGAGACAAGAGGAAGGCTGAGTCAGGAGATAAATGCCTCTGGAAAAAATGCTTTCTTAAAATTTCATATGTGCTGAGGAAATTTATTGAAAAACATTAACAAGAAAAGGGAAAATCCCCTTTTTTCAATATAAGTTCAGCTGGAAAAGTTCAGCTAATTTTGCAGATACTAGTGATATTTACAGTTTATAGGCCAAAGAGCAATGAGTAGGACTAACATTTCTGACTTGTGAAGCATGAAGAAAAGCAAAGGAAACTTTATTTGGTATCATTTTGGAATACATTGAGAGAAGGTTGTTAAGTGGAAACATTTGGTTGTGTTAGCAAAAGTTGTGCAGATAATTTTTTTTTTTTTTTGCACAGGTTTTTAAATAATAATGCAGTTTCTTTGGCAGTTTAATGATAGCATTGGACCATCAAATGTATCGTGAGTACTGAATGCCAAGTAGATACTACCTTTCTGTGCATAGGTAGCTAACAGACAAAATGTGCTTCAAAGTAAATGTGCTTAAAAGCCTAATTTAAAATTGTTATGCTTTTTTATATATAATTCTACAATGTTAAATAGATATTTGTTACATATTATAAAGCCTTTTAGCTTTTCCACCAACAGCTAGCTGATTGCTATCAGACACCACTGATGCATGCTCCTCTTGGGAAACCTCTTAATGCACATTGGATTTGCATGTAAAGGGGGGCAGTACTACACGCTAGGGAAAATATCTGATTGATTTGCTAAGCTCATACATCTGCGCTTAAAATGTTTGAGTGGCCCTAATGTAACCACCCCCACTTTCTAATACTCAGCATGTAAAATTCTGAGAAGGCTGATTTAGCCACAGATTGTGTCAAACTTCTGTAGCGAACCATGCCACTGGCTGTTCGTGGCCCAGATGACTCTGCTTTGCACATCCTGCTAAAAGGTGGTGTCCACTTATGACCGATAAATACACTTGCTCTTCTGAGCATCCCAATGTCACAAATCCCAGTTTTGTCTCTGCTCTGCTACAATACTGTCATTGTCAGAAGGGAACATGTGTTAAGTGGATTAGAAAATAGTGAAAATGAGGTTCCATGGCAGCTGCAGGTCCTAGAACACACACAGCAAGGTGCTTGGGCAGCTCTGTGTAGATGTGGTTTATGCTTGGAATAAAGCTGTTACAGCTCATGGTAGAACAGCCCTGAGACTTCAGTAAAGTCCTGAGAACCGCTGGCTCGATTTGAATGGATAGAAATTCTTATGGGTTGCGCCTTGAAAGCATTTGTTGAGCCCTTTCCTAGGTCTTATACCAAATGTTAATTCTAATCATCTAGTAAATTATGAAAATAAAGTGGAGAGGGAAGCTTATCTTAGCTGTAAGAAGAGACTTTTGGAGGAACTGATAGAAGACCTATTATTTGAAACATTCTAGGTCAGAATGAAGCATGACCAAATACCTATCAAAACCCTGATTTTAATTTGTTAGTGTTCTCCTTTTTGGCAGGAGCAACCAATGTGTTAATTTCAGAGGTGTAATTTTCAGACACAGTTCACTGTGTTATGCTTGGTTTGCAGTGAATGAGTTGCCATCTCTATTTTGGGTTTTCTGCTTCCTGTGTTCATTTTCCCAGCATGAGTTGCAGATGCTGGGTGACAACACATTCCCACTGCCATTGCTGAATTTCCAGGCATGCCTGGATTGCTCATGATTCCTATGTCTCATAGGATGAGAGGCTGCAGAGTTCCAGTGGGCTGTTGAGCTCCAGTAGGAGGTTTGTCTCAAATACTGTGCCAGGATTTACGTGTGATATGTCTTTTAACATTCCATTCTCCTCTTAAGGTTTTTAGATTAGTAGGAAAGAGTAGCTTTCATGGAGTCTCAGCCATTTTCACAGGCAAGCCTTAGTGTGGTTATTTGATACTTAATACAATTGTGTGATACAAGTCGGACTTATAGAGACTTGGGAACAAGCCATATTCTAAACTGGTACTAAGAGCAGCCTGTTCTTTTTCTCAACCCTTGTATACAGCTCTGCGTGCCTCTGTTGGATGGCAGATAGCTGCAAGCTGTACTCAGAAGCGTGAGGGTTGTGCAATGTATTCAACACATTTGAGTGCTACTCCCCATATCTGTGGTGATGATGTGAACGTGATGCCCACAGTCTGCTTTGTATCACTCAGTGCCTCTCAGAGTGTGGCCTTCCTCCTCTCCAACACTGATGTATCCAATGGCACACAGTAATATGGTTACATGTAAGCCAGGGTTTATGTTAGTGCTTTGCTGGAAATGGCATCAGAAGGCTGCAGTGAGCCACGTGTTCCATGAGCCTTGTTGGCTTTTCATTTCCACTCAGCGCATGTGGCCAATTTGTTAGGTGACTGCTGTTTGCAGGCATCATTTCATGGTGCATTGCCTCTGCATAACCAGTCATATGTGAAAAGCAGGGCATTTGCTCCTGCAGGTGGCAGAAATGTGAACTATTTGAGTGCTTTTTGCTCTTCACTGTTGGCTGTTAGCTCTTCTCTAGGTATTGCTCTGTCTTCGGGATTTTCTCAGGGGTATGTCCATACATGTCTATACCACTCTTCTTCAGCAGCAATTTCATCAAAGACTTTGCAAGTGATCCAACAGACATTTTAAAGAGCTTCTTCATTGTTTCCAAAGAAGGATTTACTTCTGGGATGGGAAATGGTTAGTACTGCCAGTGTGTGTTGGGAGGGAATGACAGCTGCATTCCCCACTTCACAGGTTGCTAGAAAGGAAACCTCATCAGTATTCAGGAGTGGTGAGATGTTATAGTCATGAAAATCATACATGCACACAGAGAATATAAAAAGCACAGCTGAAATAATTTTCATCTTGGAACACTGAGATGGTGGGGGTTTTCCCTATATATAGTAGTGAGACCAGAAGAGCAGTAGTAAGCAAAAAAGAAAGGTGGGGAAACCATTTGGTGAACGGTGTGTTTCACATACAGTGACAATATTTATAAAAATCTCTTGGTTTCAATAGGTGGCCTTTAATGTTCTCGAAGATCAAGCTCATCCTTTGAAGTCAGATAATCACACACAGTGAGAAAGGCTAACGTAGAGAAACGAGTTTAATTACAGGATACTTATCAAATATCAGATCAAGTAGACAAAAAAAAAAAAAGATATGCAGCTCATGAAGTACTCTTGCATGGTATTTTTATCCCAGGAACACTGAAAGCAAGGTTCTGAAACATGGTTACTGCAGATCCTGCTACATCGACAAGGGATGACTTAAAGTACATTATTACATGGTTTTTTCATGGAGGGACAGCAGTTTTCGAGCCTGCCCAGACCTGAGGGGGTCTCCCACCGGAGGAGAGGCGGGTGCCACCTCTTGCTGAGGTCACCGCAGCGCAGTAGTTGCCCGCCACCCGCGGGGCATGTGGCCACTTCTTGCGCTGCGCTGGGACTCGCCCGCCATGGGCCAGGGGCACTCAGCTGCCTCTTGGGTCGTGGGGGCTGGGTGGGTCTGGCCACCGCTCGCGCCCCACCCAGGGCCAGCGCCAGGGCTGCGAGTTAGCGCCCGGAGCTGCCGCTGCCCCGCTGCCGCTGGTCTGCGAGATGCCTGTTGCTGCTGCCACCACTGCTGGCACTGCCGCTGCTGCTGTCGGAGCTCCGAGGCGGCAGCGGCATGCTCCGCTTTGCTTTGGTGCTGGGGGCGGCTACAGTTCAGCTCTGCTCTTTCGGAGTGGTTCTCCACCGTTCCCCTGGTTCATGGAGGCTGTTCCTGCTATCTTAGCAGTACAGCTGTTGTGCTGACGAGGTTACAAGAAGGGTTCTCCGAGACTGGGTTCCTTAATTATTTAACAACTCCTCGTGGAAGGAATGGTGCCCGAAGAACGGGAGAACAAGAGACCGCATGGTTGCTTTATACTGTACAGAGTCTGGGGCGGAGGAAACTTCCGAGCCAATGCCACGCAGGCTCGGAGGCTGGACAGGGGAGGGATGAGGGTGCAGGAGCCAGTGGGAAGAATCTGAGGGAGTGGTTATGAGGGAGGAGCAAATGAGGTAGTGAGTGGAGCAGAACCTTCGGGAAGTGGGGTGTTTTCCAGGGTAAGATGGACAGATGAACAGCCTGCTGGGAAATTGAGTCCTGAGGGTAACCCAAAATACAGAGGATCTGATATATCTCGGGAAGAGGTCTCCGTTTCCCCTCTTGGGGGAGCATGAACTATAATTGGAATAATTTCTTCAGTGCTCCCTTCACTGCTCTGGCAGTGAGGGTGCCCTGCCCCCCACATCACATCAACTGTCTCTGCTTCTGATAAGACTTAGGTGTAATGAAAGGAAGACAGAGGACTTCTCAAAAGTGTCTGTCAATTTTGGCCAAATTCTGGGATTCCATATTAACTGTAAAAAAGTCTAATACTCCATCTTGCAACTTGAGACAATTACTTGAGACTTTTTTTAAATCTGAAGAGTACTGTAAAGCATATTGCATGATTTAAAACAACCAGTGCAAAACCAGACAAATATGAAACAGTAAAGATTTGCAATTACATTAACATTGTTATTATTTTAAATTAACTTGATATACACCTTTTACCTCAGGGCCTCGAAGTACCACTCTGATTATGGTCACTTGCAGATTAGAGGAACAGACTGGAGCAAAACCTTGTGCACAGCAGTGACAGCATAACTCTCCTGTAAACCTTCTGTAAAAATGTCAGTGCATTTTCAATATGGCCAGTCAAAACCTCTATCTGGATGTTATTTTGCATTTTGAGAGTATTACCTCAGCACCCTGGCAATGCTATTGTTGTCAGTGAGTACTCAGTACTGCTCTCAAGCCATAACATCAGGCAAGTGATGCCTGAGAATGTATGCCACAGGACTCTGCCTCCTGAATTCTAACACTGAAATTGTGTTAAGGTTAAAAACAGAGCAAGAATCTCTGTGCAACTTGAAAAATGCAAGAAGTTTACAGTTGTACTTGATTTGGTATTTCCTTTTCTCTCGTCCCCAATTCCACTGTTTATAGAGGGCCCCAAGTGCAGTTTGTTTCTGACTGCAAATTTCAACTATAGTGCTTGTGTGCCTTTTGTCTCCACAATGTGAAATCATCACATCTTGTATCCACCATATCATTAAACCTCAATTTTTGTCCCTTTTTCAAACAAAGATGGTGATTATTTTCCCAGGCAAGTCTATATTCAAGTGTGAAATTTAAGGTAAATTAAGCAATGGGGATCCTTAATCAAGGAGCTGACTGCAGAGTTCACTAGAGGACTGATAATTCAGAAACAGCTAGTTTGAGAAATCAGAAAAAGTGGTCAAAAGTAAATCATTCTGCAATTCGCAGTAAAATACTTCTGTCCTGACAGAAGCATTCTGGACATGTGGTGAAGCAAGGGAATGCAGCATTGCATCCACATAGCCTGTGTAAGGAGCCTGAACAGACTGTCAGATGGGAATGCACTGCCAAGGTGGGCTTTCAGATCCTGGATCACAGCAGGGGAGCTTCCAAAGGAGTGTGCGCCTTCCAGCACTGATCCGGGGTCCTTGTTCCTGGAACCTGCAGACAGATCCACCAAGGACATGCTGACAGACCACTGTACAGCCTGGTAAAGACAGTGATGTTCTGTGCATATCTCTGGGGAAGAGAGGCTTCTGGTGATATTACAGCACTGAGTGCAGTGGTAGGGAGAAGTGACACCTATCTCTGGCTTGGCAGCATGGGCTGCTCTGATTGTGAAATCAGTTCATTCAGGACCTTGAGCTGGGACAGAAATCTTCCTGTAGTAGCTCCCTGTTCAAGTGCACTTGCCCAGGTCCTAGTCTGGGTAGGACACCCAGTCCTGGTGCCCTGAGCCAAATGTGCAGAACACCAAGTTAACACAGTTCTGTATTACTTATGGTCCAGTCCATGGACTATTGGGTCCTCTCATGGGAAAAGACACGAGAACACCTTGGATTCTCGGATATTTGTGGGGGGGGAAGGAATAATTCCTAGAACTGTAGAGGTCCAGCTGTGAGGACACTCTGGAGTAGGAAGCGTGGGCAAAGATGACTGATGGCCCATTATGAGGTTGAAGGACATTGCCACTCCCTGAGTAGTGCTTCAAACAAAAGCTGAAGCTTGCATGATAAAAATTAGAGCTTTTCATCTCTTCTTTTTGCTGTCACTTCTTCCCCAAGAAAACAGCTGAAGGCTCTCATCTCTACCCCATCCACCCAAGCAGGTGTAGAACTGTCAGAGATGGTAACTTTACAGTAAGCAAGACCTACAGAGCAGGTTCAAACCCTCAGGAGAAGGGAGGGACAAACCCCACTCCTCAGGTTCTGGAAGAAGAAATCAAAACCACCAGGAAAGGTGATGCTGTCCTAATGATATGATATGCCTTCAGCCTGCATTGAGTTTCCCATGCCCAGAGCTTTTTTCCATAGTTAGACCACAAGAAAAGCCACTCCAGGAGTAGCAAAAAACCCCCCTCACTTTGGGGCATTATTTTCTTAAAGTTTTCCACTAGGATAAGCATGCCTTCATTCCAGATGATCTCCCCGCAGGATTACACCATGGTGTCTCGTAGCACACGTTGCCATGCGGGCAGCTCACTCATCAGGGTGTCCCTTGGAAGGAGCACAAAGAACACTGATCTAGATAAAGCCTCCTACCGAGTTTCTGTCCCGTGAACCTCTCCTAGTGCAGGTACCCACCTGCTACTGCAGACAGCAGCACTCAGCTCCAAAGCAGTCTGAGCACCCAGAACAAGGAACAACTCACCTACTCCTGGTGATTGTGTTTTTGCTATGGATGGCAAACAGTAGTTCTGAAACATGCAAATCCATCTTCACTGCTCTTCAGTGTTTGAACAGTACTGAGCAGAGGAAAAAAATTTTGGTTTGTTTTTTTTCTTCTTTTTCTAATGTAGGCAATACTTCCTACATTTATGTGGGACTTGAATTCTGAAGTGTTATATGCTAACCTTTGTAGAGTGAAGGGTCACTTAGAGCACAGAGGGAGGGAGTATCCTCATACTCTGTAGTCACATTCCTCAAACACTGGGTGAGCACCCCTTTTGTTTAACAGAGCTCCAGGCAAATAAGATGGGGCGGGTGGAGCTGGAATTCCAAGACTTCCGCTCCTGAGTATGCAACACAATTGAGTACTTACCTGAAAGGGACAGGCAGGACCTGGTACGTGCTCCTTGTTTGAGGTATCAAGGTCTGGAAGAGTAAATGTGTGACCAGAACGTACAGAGGAATCCTCAGCAGTGTCAGCCTTCAAGTAGGAGTAATACAGGATGGGCTTATCTTTTTAAAACAAAACAAAGCATGCTATTTAGAGCCCCACCAATAAATGACTTTTTTAAAAAGGATTCTAAAAGCCTCATGGTTCTCTAACATCTAAAATTCAGTCCCCCTGCTGAATATTTTTTTTTCTGGATAAATATCAGAGGTGTAAAGTAATGTTCTATTAGAAGTGTGGCTGTGTAACATATTTGTGTACTTGTTCTAAATTTAGCCCTCTGAAAGTTGTGTTCATGTAACTCAACTTTTCCAAACAATAGCAACAATATGGCTTTTGCGTTTTGGTGTGGTTTGTATGATTGTATCTATTTAATTAGTCCCCTGTTAACTGAATGACTCATACTGATCTTTTTGCATCACTGCTGCCTGATTGCATTTCTTACTTCTGAACAGAGACTTTCACTCTTAAAAGGTGGTCTTAAGAACCCAGTTACAGTGCTTGAACTCTTTGAATTGTCTGTGTGATTTTTAACGGATGTTTTCATTTTACAAGTTTAATACATACATCTGTTTTTATGTATAAACATTGAAAAAATTAAACTGAAATAGTCTTTTAATACAGCTGAATTGTAAATGTAAATTAAACACAGAAATTAGAGACATAGGGTAAAAGTGCCACTGTAATAAGTTACCTTTTTAGTGGTAGTATGTAGCTGCCCTGAGTTAGATGTAGATTACAACCTGCATCTTAATCTTCCTTCTTTACAGAGAGAAAGAGTAGCCTGTCTCACATCTATATTTGGTGCAGAGTGCATACTCTGCTGTGCTAACACACCACATCAGGAAGGAATTTCAAATGCTCCCAAGGAATTTAGTAACAAAAGTCCTGTTGGCTTTCCTTACATGCATGGGCAAGGGAACATAGTAATCCTATGCATTAATCCTATCCTCTTTCTGCTGCTGCTGCTGGAGCCTGAACACTGGACTAATGAACCCTCTAATGTCTCTTTACCCTCCTGACAGAGCTGGATAGCCTGGGCCACCGTCTTTGTTGACAGCCTTTCAGCTGGGCTGACTGGTGCATGTGCCACCTGTGAGCTGCTAAAACGGCTTCACTTTTGCATTCACCAGAGTAGAGCTCCATAGGCTGTGCAGCATTTGTTTTGGACAACACCCAGTGAGACAGAAATGTTGAGCTTCACCAGGGGTGCTGATGGGGTAAGTTCATTCTCTGGCTGACTCTATGGAACCTGAAGAGCCTCCCTGCCATTTCTGCAGTAAATTTAAGAGGATGTGCTGATGCCTTCACCTGGAATGTGAGACAGAATAAGACATGATCCCTTTTCAATTCACAATTGTGAAATGTTTTCTGTTTTGTTTAATTGTTTTTTACCCCATTCAAAAGTTAAAATTTTCACAGTTTATATTTTGCAACTATATTTACACTCGGATTGTCATCAAGTCAGTTCTTTCTTATGTCTTTTTTGTAGCTGTCACTTTAAGGAAAGGTGTAAATCCACCCTGTATTTTTTATTGTCAGTAACAGCAAAATCAAACTTGCTAAAAAATATGATAGCAAGTAACAAACGTGTTTGGATGTGGAGAAATCTGTTCAGATGACTTGACTTTGAGGTACAGCTGTGAATCACTCAGAGCTGTCAATGGCTTCAGAATTACTGCAGTGGCCAGTGTTCCCCTCTCTTTCTCTTCCTTTTCTCAAAGTGCTTTTTATCCTCTTCCTCCAATTTATTGTTGTATGAAACCACCTCAAGCTTATCTGCAAGTAAAGAATCTAAAGAATTTTTTTTTTTTTTTGCATGGGGTTATGTTTAACAAGGAAAGGATCTTTCTGAAAGCATATGTTAATCCATTCTCAGAATAAGGAATGTGTTTTGCTGCAGGGGTTCTTAAGCACAGAATCCAACACCTCTGTCTTTTATGCTGTCCATCTTGAATCATCTGCTAAAATAACAAGATATGATGAAAGCAGATTAGATAAGCACATTACTTCCCAGCTTACTTTATTAATTCTGTATTTCTGAAAACAGGGTGATTGCACACTCTTCTAGAATTCAAGCCTAGTGAATAAAAATGTAAGTAGTCCCTATGTGCTGCATACCTCTTTATCTTGTACATAAGACTAGCAAAGAACAGGAAGACAATTTTTTAAATAACAGATGCTAGAAAGAATGGTATTTGTTTATATAACACTTAGAATCTGGAGTTCTAAATTTAAAGGTTATATGAACTTTCTTAAAATTAATGTGGAGGCTGAAGTGACATTTGGTCGGTAACCCTAGTTAAATTTGGTGGATCTTTTCTATAATTTAATAAATAGTAGAGATTTAGGTACTATTTTTACAGGTTCTAGGCACAAATAGCATGTATATTTTGTGGAAATCCTCTAAGATCCATAAAGAGGGATACAGGAAAGAGAAAGCTTCAGGATGAAAGAGTGGGACATGATAAATTGATGACCAGTGGACTGAAATGTTTCAGCTGTCATTGCTCCCCACGTCTGTTTACTGTGTGGGGTTTTTTAAATGTTGTAGTCCTTGGAAGCAAACAAATAGTGATTTTTGCTCTTACCATTGCACTGAATTAGGAGTATTAAGCTGTTTGCTGGTTTCTTGCTCTCTGATACACTACTAGTTTTACAGTTAGTAGTGTTGCTTTATTTTTTTTCATGTTCACTGTGACAGGGATAACTTTGCTTTTGGTATTCTCTGCTTGGTGTGATGGTGTTTTTTAGGTAAACTTTTCTTTTCATGCTGATTTCTTAGTGTGGTATGAAGTGTCTTCAGGACTGGTGATGATGGAGAAAGAGTAGAAACGTTTTCGTTAGGGTGTGATGCACAGGAAGAATGGCAATGCACAAGATGTAATTCTTCACTATACTTTGATGTTTTAAAATAAAATGAATCTGGAACTATTGTTTCTGGAACTGAAACAGTACTCCAGACTATAGTTAGTTCTTGAAACTTTTTCCTGGAGAGGAGCAGGGTGTTTTTTACCCCTTGGGTGCTTTTTCACAGCTGTTTCCTAGCCCTTTACTGGGACTTCTGTGCTTTCTTTCTCCATGGTGACAAGGACAGGACACCCTCCTTTTGGGGCCAGCAGGGTCCTGGGCTACTTTGGAGGCACCTTTTCCTAAGTTCCTGGGCTCTCAGCTGACAGGGAAATGCCTTCTGCCTGTGCTGCAGCATTCACTGCATACCTGAAGTGAATGTCACTTACCCTGGCTGGCCCTTTCCATCTCTCTTGCCTCACTCGCAGCACCTGTCCTGCCTCCAGCACTTGGCAGCAGTGACCCCTCCCTGCCGTGGGCAGCCAGGCCTGTGTGGGTGCCCATTGCTCCCAGGTGTCTGGGTTTGTGGGAGGACACACTTCCCCAGTCTCAGGGCTCTGGTGGGGCTGTACAGTAGCTTGTGCTGGTTCTTGCCCTGCCTCTGGATGCAGGAAGTTGGTTTGTGCCCAGCCTCTGTTTGCCCTGTTCCTCTGGCCCTCAGTAAAAGAGGAATGTCTGCCAGGGCTGTGGTTCCCTTCTGTTTTCTGTCAGCCTTCTCTCCAGGGCAGCTCTCTGCCAGAAAGCTTCCTTCCATCTCAGTGTTAAGAAAGAGATGATGTTCCAAGTCACTGTTCTCCACAGGCCATCCATGTACTGTCTGACCTCTGGGAGGAGGCCCCTCTGTTTCCTGCCTTTCTCCCCTGATTGTTGCCAGGATGGTTTTTATCATTATTGGTTTGGGATTTTAGAAGTACTTGGTTAGAATTTCAACCAGTTTGTCAGCCTAGAAACTTACTCAACCAATGTAGGGTAAAGAGGAGCCTCTTCCAGGAGAAACACCTATCTCCTGCTCAACCCTCACCCTTGATGTGACCTCCATGGCTGTTTTATGAGCAAGTCCTGGGGGACTTGCAATTCCGCTTGCTTTCATGCCCTCATTCCTGATGATACCTGGAAATGGTGCCTACTCAAAAGGTGAGACCATAGGAACCAGTAAAAAGAGACAAGCATAGGCTTGGAGAGGGCTGATGTTGCTGTTCCTCTTTCAGTGGGGCTGTGAAAGCAGTGTTTATACACCTTTTTGCAAGCCCCACGGAACCCATCAGTTTGAGGATCCTTCTTTGCTGTGAAAGCCTATTCTCCCGGGTGCGAGACAAAGAAGAGAGAGGAGACCCACTACATTTACAAACTGGTCGAAGTGAAGGATCTTGTGTCTTTGAGGCTGCAGGGAGGGAACTTTGTCTGTCCCAGAGGCATTTTCATAGTGCACCAGTAGCTCCAAAGCTCTCAACAGAAAGAAAGTTATCTACCAGAAACACAGACCCTTTTTCTATGTGAAAGATGTGTACCAGTGTCTTTACAAACAATTTGATGGGTGTAGGTGTAGGTGTTAATGTCTTTGAAATGAGTCTTAATCTCTCAACTGACTCAACCTGTGGGCAGCAGGTTCCTCACAGAGGGCAGACAGCTCAGCTCCAGAAACAGGCAGGGGTCTGCACAAACCCGAACTGCTGAACTTCGGGGTAAAACGACAGGTTCAAGGGTAGATACGTGGCAGGCGGTTTGGGAAGGCTGTACTTTCCTAGTACCTCAGCCAATGGGGAAGGGAAGAGGGCACCATGTGGCCGGGATCTAAAATAAAAAGAGGCTGCACCTTCTGAAACCCCGGGAGAGAAATCCGGGCGGGTGTGTGTACGGGTGGGCTCACTCCCTTTATTCGGATACTGTTGAAGGACTCCTGTGTCTCCTGTAAACCTCTGGCATTTGTGGATTTTCCTGACATATGTATCACTATCAAAACTCTGATTAGTACACTGCACTTGCTATACATGAGGAAAACCTGTGGATAGGACACCCTACATGTTGAAAATGAAGTTAATTGAATCGCATTTACCTCTCAAATCCTTTTTACATAAAGTTGTTTCAGATAATACATGACATTATTTATACTAGAGAGATCCGATCTTTTTTCTGTTTTCCTTAGATTGTTTCCTTTGTTTAGTTTTGTTGTTTCCTGTGGACAGCTGGTGAATGTTCCTTTCTTGTCACAATTCTTACTCTAGTCTTTCACACAGCAATAGCCAAGGGAAAATATTTCTCTCCTGACTCAAATAGCCTGCCTTTTTCTGGCTGCTACCAGGATTTTTGGTTTTTTCAGACAGAGGAACAGACAGGTAAGTAAACAAGACAGCGAAAGGCATGCTTGTTAAATTTTGTTCCCTTGGACACAGCTGAAATGGCTCATCATGCAATGCCAAAATCTTCATTTTTTTCTCCCAGGGTTGTGCTCTAAGATATGTTCTGATTCCTTGATACCTTTTCCTCCTATTCCAATGTTTCCGTCTCTATTTCATGTGCTTAGGATAAGATGATTAAATACAATATCCATGCATTTGTTATCAAACGTTCTGAATCGCTTGCCTCAGTTGTTGCCAAATTTGCTTATAGTCAACTTCTTGAGTGTGTCATTTTTCCCTTATTTCCAGCTGTCAGCACTATGAAAAATGATACCTCATTTAACTTGAGTGAAAAACAGCTCTTTTGTCTGGCTACCCTAGGGAGATGATGGATTGGCCCAACTTGTGCCATGAAAAAGTACACTTAGAATGTGCTTCTGAGAGAATAAAAACTCAAGGACATAATACCAAAATTGGTTTGTAACTCCTTTTGTAAGAGTAAAAAGAGGTCTGGCTGGTTTTTCCTAATTAGTTTTTCCAACAGCCAAGTACTGTTTGTCCTTCAGGTGCAGTCCTGCCTGCAGGGTGAAAAATCCAAAGTTACTTTTCTTCTGGAAAAGAAGTTTTTGAAAGCTTGAGTATTTAGCAAGTTTTGTAGAATGGATCTGTCTTCCATTCAAACCAAAACAGGGCTCTCTTATGTTTCAGTTTTGAAGTTTTCTTTAGGACTTCTGTCTCTCAGGTTTTGTGTTGGGATTAAATATCAAGTTTTTGTTCTGCCATGCCCATTACTGAAATACATATGAGTCCCAAAGAGATCTGTCTAATGTTTCAGTGGCAGGGTCCCTGGGCCTCTTACAAGTGTTACAAAAGTTCCAGAAAACAATGTGGTATTTATTTCTTGGTTGGCAGCTTGAGGGTTCGTGGCTCTGTTTTGGCACAAGGGATGGATTTTGCTTTACCAAGCCCATTTTGTTCAGCACAAACCACTAAAAAGGGCTTCTTCATATCCCATTTGAAGGTGGTGCTCAGATTAAGATTATAATCTGCCAGTAATTGGAGGGGGAGAGAAATTAATAAACAAAAACAAATCTCGACACATCAATTGAAATTCCCTGTAACTACCTTAAGTTTCTTCTAGTCCAATCTATTTAAGAATTTGCTTCCAGATCTTGGTTCCATTGCAGGTGTGCATGTTCTTGTTTATAATTAGCAAATCTAGTTTATATAAAAATGTATTTAAATGTTAACATATTTTTAAGCAAACCAAACAAGCAGATACTTAGGGGAGACTTTTGCATGTAGTTTCTTGGGTGGAATTGTTTTTCCAGCGTGACCTGCGAGCCTAAACAGCAGTGTCACTTTGTCAGCTGTTCTGTGGAAAGAAACCCAGCAGCTGCTGTCCCATAGTGTGGGCTACTTGTAGCATGCTCTGGACTAATGGCAATAAAATTAATATGCCAAACCAATACTGTAATCTAAACGTGTCTTACAATTCCCCCACACTGAATAAAAAACTTAAGTAGAATTAAGCAGCTATTAGAGAGGTCTTTCTTATGCTCATTTAGAACAAAATGAAGACTGTAGAAACAATTTAAGACTGAACTGAAAAGCAGGTAAATTATCTTAATCTTAGACAGGAATAAAATATTCTTTAAGAATTCAGGGTACTTAGTTTCCTTCTCTGATTGTTGTAGTCACTATACCTTGAAGTACTTTTGGATTAAAAATCCCCTGTTTTGATTTAGCATTTGACTTACATACACGTGCTCATCCTGTTTAAAGACTCTGATTCAGTAGAAGAATCATGTTGAACATATATATTCAGGAACAACTAAGTGAGAAAGTATTTTACTTGTATAATGTGAAAATGGAGATTTGACATCGTGTGTTTGAAACCTCCTAACTCTGGGTTTGTCTGTATAGAATCAGTGGTAATTTTTTTTTCTAGCTATTTTAATTTGAGAATCTTTTTTCATTTCGTTAGCTGGTGTCAGGTGATGTCCGTGGAAGAAGCCCTTCACACTTCAGATGGTGACAAAAAAGAACAGGCAGCTTAATGCTACCAAACTAGGGGTGTGTCAGATCTCTCTCAAGAATGATAAACTCAATGGAGTTGTCTATTTTTAACCTCCTGTTCTTTCCTTTTGGCAGACTAATCAGTGTTAGCTGAGCTGTTTCACTGAATGAATCCGAGGGACTCTGGTGCTTTCTGAGATGAGCAGTGGACCCTGGAAGACCATTTCGAAGCTGCCTTGACATCTGCAGTGCCACAGTGAAACACGATGTCAGATGAAGCCAGTTCGGAGCAGAAGGCTTCTACAACCACAGTCAGTTCTGTCGCTGTGCAGGCCGGGGATGCCAGCATTGTTATAGCTGTGCTTAAGGTAAGGCAGCACTGCTGGCATGTCTGCTCGTGTCCTTCTGCTACTCTGTAATTAACACTTCTTTCAAATATTCTGGGCAAACGAATAGCTAGTGTAAAATGATACGGTAAGGCCATTTATTTAGTCAATATCTAACAGAGTTTTCTTGGAAGTTAACATTTGTTTCTGTTCACAATTACAGTTTGTGGCTTTTGGGTTGCTGGGGGTTTTTTCAATAGGATAAATAATTCGGTCAAAATATGTAGGCTCTTAGAGGGAAGGAATTCCTCTTACCCTGTTTAAAAAGAGCTGAATGAAGAGTGGTGTAAAAAGGTGTTTAAACGCATGATGATTCTAGTTAAGATTCCTTATTTTAACCTGTACTCAGCAATAACTTTACACAGTAAGTGGTTCTACAAACCCCACAGATGAGGTATTTTCTAGGAAGAAAAGATTCTAAACCTGATAATGAGCAGTTATTTTTGAAAGCTATGAACTCATAGTCCCACGTGTTTCAGTAAAGCCCTTGCGTGCATGCAGTTTTGCTTATAAGCACCTAAAGGCCTCTTTTGTGAGCTGGAATCCACACCTACACTCCGCATAAAATTTGGCATTGGGATTAAAGCTGGATGCTAGTAAAGAATCCCAGCTGGAATTTATTGGCAGTTTGATTTTTTTATTCTCCAGGCAACTCCAAACGTTCTAGCCTCAGCCACTAGAGTTTGTTTGTAATTCAGAAAAAAGTGATAATGGGTCGAGTTGTCACCTCATTCAGGTGATTATTCAGGATGGTTTACCTCAGTTGTGGGAAGGTTTTTTTCACATCAGTTTTCATCCTTCCTGTGAGGTGGTCTGCCACTGCAGGGGAGTAATTTCATTGCAAAGAGACTCAAGTTTAGGGTGAAGTAATTTATTTTTCCTCTCTATGCTGTGGAACCATGCTAGCTTCCAGTGACATCATGGCTTCGGTCCTTATCACCATCCTTTGGTTCCTGTTCCAAAAGCTGTTAAGTATCCCCGATGTTGCTTGTGCAATCTCTTGCTTTATATATTCAGGATAGAGGTATATTGGACCTGTGCGGTAGAAATAAGATTTGGGGCTATGGTTTTTGCATCTGCTTCAATGTATTTGTTACTTCTGCCTGCCCAGATGTCCACCAAGTTCACTTAACTATCTGTGTCATCTTCAGCTGAAAGGGGAGACGAGCTGAAGAAAAATTTTTGGCTCTGTTATAAATAAATGCGTGAAATTCGTGCTCAAATATGTAATATCGGAATATGTATTAAAGTCAAGCTATAATCAATGTTAAAACAAGCATAACTTGCCCTTGGAAAGTCGCAGCCTCACCCGGGAGCCAAATCCTGCATCACAAAACAGAGCTACGGAGAATGGCAGCTCATCAAGAGACTTCTGCTATCTACATTTTCCGGAGAAGACTTCCCGGCAGAGATGATTGATGTAATCACCGAGAACCCCCTCCCAGCGTGAGTGTTAATGTTCGAATCAAGACCCAAGATAAGGAACATCACGGGTCATCAGACAACATCCCCCGGTGATGAGGAATTAATCAAAGACAGGATACGTTTTGTCCACCCCGATTCCATGAATAGCATCTTCCTTGAATATGCTGGGTGGCAAAGACAACACCCAAGATCCGGACTATATGAGCAAAACTGTATAAAAGTGGACTGTTGGAAGCAAACGGGGTGAACGGAGGGAGGTCTGGTGCAATAGAGATCAGACCTGTGTTCACCCAGTACCAACCCCGGGCTTGGTGTTGTTTCCTTTTCGATCGTGGCATTGCGTGTTCGAATCCCCGGACACAAAATAAATTTTATACGTGTTTTAATTTGAATTGGGCTTTTTTATTTATAACAGCTCATTGTGATAATTTTACTCTTCATGGGCAAAACCAGTATTGGAGCACCTTCTGGATGGGATTTTGTTACATGTTTCAAATGAAGTTTATACTGTATTCTCTGTGTGTATGGTCTCTCTGCTTCTACGACCATGGAAAGCAGGTGTGAGCTGAGAGTCTGTGTGAGTAAATAAATGAAGGAAACTTTGTGTTTTCTGACGGCTGTAATTGTTTATTTATTATAGTGTGGAAAATGGGTGAAGCTTCAGCTGGCTGAATCAACACCAAATATATTAGAAATTGGCAGCAATCAAGATGAGACTAAAAAGCTACTTCAAGATCATGAATTCCTCCTATCCAAGCTGAAGGTAAGACGTGATAAGACCACAAAAAATTCCTCAAGTCATTATAGCTCAGGTACAACAGCTGATGTAGCTGCCTGTGCCTACTATTGCAGTGTGGTGGTTAGGTTAAACTCCACACAGAAAAAGGTATGTTCAGCCTTTGCCAGTGTAGCAGACCTTTGATGGCCTTTGAGGGCTTCTTGCAGTTCAGGATATTCTCTAATTCTCTGGAAGTCAGGCTTCTTCACTGGAAAAATATGCTTCTGACAGCAGCAGTAAAGACACATTTTTATACATCAGTGTCAAGTCCTGTGAAAAAATCCTGTAGCCCTCAGTAACTGCTAAATATAATGGAATGTCAATTTTTTTTTTTTAATTCTCCAATGTTGTGTAAAGTTTGATGATTTTATAACAGCTGTGAACACAAGCAAGCTCCTTGTAAATCTGAAGTACATATTCCACGAACATTTTTATTGAATGTTAATTGATATACGTTGCATTAGGAATGATAGTGTAAGATTAAAACAGCTTGTCTTGATCTAGGAAGATTTTAGGTAAGTAATGGTCCTAAAATCAGATTTTGGCACTCTTGAGAGCAGATTATAAGAAGAGTGGCATTTGGACTCTGAGTAGACAGGCTTGCATGAAAGAACTCAATTATTTTAAATGTGGGTGTTTGACACTGAGCGAAGTCTGGAGACACCTGGAAAGAAATTTTGTTTTAATGTTTTGATAGGACAGATTGACAAATAAATTCCTCTAACATCTTGGAAGTTATGCACAGTTACTTATCTATTTAATTTTGGGGGGAGATTACATAAACTTTAGATCTGAAAGAGCAAACATGGTTTGGGTAGGATCAAGTATTTGATTTAATACCAATGACTGTGTGCTTCCCCCATCATTAAAAATCTCCAGTGTGTGTGAGAAGATTTAATACAGTGTATAGAGAATGTAGCTAATACAGTGCATTGTGTGGATTTTGAAGACTATGAAGAATAGAATTACAGAAAAAAACCACCAAACACCCAAAACCAACCAAAACACCAAAATCCTAGAGAGAGCTGGTTTTGCTCTCTTCTTTTATGCAAGTGCCTCATTTTTATTCTCACTACTGCAACATTTGGGCACCCTTGGGACAAGCTGCTGTGTCCTGTTTGAGCAATTCAGAATTAACTGTGTTCTTACACGATGGTGACAGGAAGAAGCTGATTTTTTTATCTCCTAGTTTTCAAAAATAAATGTTTAAAGAGTGGGAAAAGAAAACAGAATAATTCTCATCTTTGAAAGAAATTCCCATATTTTTAAGAAAAACAAAGTTTCAAATAATATTTTACTATCAAGTCAAATCAGATCAGAAAATTTATTATGCATAAACTGTTAAAGAATGCTTGTCATTCAAATACATTTAGAACAAGCACTCATTATTTCATGTTCTCTACCTGTGGTCCTTGCAAAATTTGGCATTAATTAGTGAATACTCTATAAGAGGATTAAGTACAAAATGACTACTTTTTCCTCAATAATATAAGAGCTGTGATAATAAGGGACTACAATGTTGTTATAATTCTTCCTGGCTGTGCATTTTTGAGCCACAGCCATTGGTGACTTACAGTAAGCTGTTAACACTTGCCACTAATGACTTAGTCTTAAATCACTAAATCCACTCATAAAAAGTTTTTCCAAGATTGATTCTCAGTTTTTGAAATATTGTTTATAGTAATTTTTTTCCACTTAAATGAAAAGCAGGATACAACTTTTGAAAAGGGCCCCACTTCAAATGTTTATGGATTAGGAAACAGATGTGTTATTATTAATAGAGTTGAAAGAATAAATGTTGAACAGGAAAGATTAAAACTGAGACTAAACAGAGAACACGTACACAATGCTTACATCCAGTTAAAATTCCCCTCAGTAGTCTCATCTAATATGTTCTGATTCTAAGCCAATATGTTCTGTTTCTGTTTTGCTCAGTCAGACCCTATCAGCAGTACCAGTTTTGTTGAAACCATCAACTTCTATGATTTCATGCAAGTCTCTTTCCCACTATCTGCCTCATCCTTCTTTAGGTGACTTTCAGCAAGTTTATATATTCTGGAAATATATGTACATGTACATTTTGATGTCTCCTCTTTCACAATTAAAAAAAAAAAAAAAAGAGGAGAATTAAACCCATAAAACCTGAGACAAAACTTCCAGGAGGTAAAATGATGTAGACTGCACTTGCATAGGCATTTCTCTGCCCTTCTGTTGTTTCCAACAGAAGCCCTACCTGGAGATAACACGATTTCTTAGTGTTTGAGTCTCTCAATATTAAAACTCACTGGATCATCTGGAGGAAAAAGAAAAAGAGAGAGAGTGTGTGTGTATCCATAACAATGTTAATATTCCCAATAAGGCATTCTTGGTTTGCTTCCAAAGTTCTGGTTTTTATCATGAGAGAGACTGTGGCAGAACAGCCATAAAACTGAAGTAAATCTAGGCCATAAACTTAAGTTTAAAACCATCATTGTTATTTATTTGGCTGATGAACCTGAGAATTGCTCCTAATTATTTTATTTACCTTAATTCACAGAGCGTAAATTGCAAAATAGTAATTTATATGCTAATAGCCAAGAAAAGCAAATGAGAAAATTACATTCTTCAGAAAGCACTAATATAATACACTCATTTTTTGCATTTGATATCTTTTAAATAAGCCTTTCAGTTATTTCAAGTAAAAATACTTTCAAAATGCTTATTTTTCAGTAATTTTGTTATGGAAGAAATTATTTGTTAATATTTTCTGAATTATTGCCAATTAGTTGTTGAGGTGCCCAACAGTACAATTACCAGCAAAGTTCAGCTGCATTTTTATCAGACCAGAGCTGATTTTTGCAAGTGATTTGGAAAAGAAAAAAAAGAAAAAAAGGTAAAATTTAATAAATATTTTTTTACAGTGTTAGTTCAGCTCACTCATCAATTTCAATATTTGTATGAACAAAATTCCCTCCAAAATAGTATTTGTCTCGAAGTAGCTTTATGACTATTTTCTGGCCTTCAAGTTAACAACTGTGTTTTATAATTTCAGCACTACCTTTTAGCACTAACGAAAGGTTAATTTTAGCAGCATCTCAGTGCTAAGAGCATGGGAGGTTGGTTTACACCTCTGAAAATTCCAAGTTATGGAGTGAGTGTACAACACTCAGGAAAGGCAAAAGATCATTTCCCCCTCTCATTCCTTTATCATGTAACAGAAGGAAAAGTACCCAAATAATGGACTGTGAGCAAATTAATGCAAAAGCTACACTATCCAACAAAACTTACTTAAAAGGCTTTTTTAGCCCTTCAGTTATTTGCATTCTGTCTTTACTACAATATCAGACAAATGAGAAGGAGTGGGGGGAGAGGTGTGGCTGCATAACAGCTGCAGGAGCAGGCAGGGAGCATTCCTGCTGCAGGCCTGGGATTGCACCCACTGAGCATCCTCACAGTCCCTCTGAGCCAGAACATCGCTCCCTTTAAGCTGCCAGTGCCCTTCTTTTGGTATAGTGGAATTAGACACATTATATGTATTTAATATGAATTGAAATTGGTCTGTTGTTTTTAAAGCAATGCTTTTCTGACCTGCTTTTACTGACAGCGACAGAATTTGCATGTTTGTACAAGCTCCTTTTTGACTACATGCAAGGCATTCCTTGTATTGTCAAGCTTCATTCCAGCTTCCCAGAGTTCAAACAGAACTGTACTCTTCTAATTTTTTTTGTGTTCACAGGGAATGAAAGTTCACGGAAAGACATAACATATGAAGTGAAATATGTTCATATCACATAATTGTTAATTTGAGAAATAACAGCACCACATACTCAGAACCAGATGAGCTAGATCTCTTTCTTTTCCTAAAATTCAGGTTTCTGTGAAACTATTTTTTTCATTAAGTCATCATTTTTTGATGGAAATACACATTTTTCCTCCTACTAAGTTTACTTCTGGATCAAGAGACACAAGTTGGAAAACAGGAAATACCAAATGGATATTAGGAAAAAAAATGTTTGGCCATGAAGATGATTACATTCTGGAATGGGTTGTGCAGAGAAATTCTGGAGTTTCCATTGTTAAGGATATTTAAGACTTCATGGGCTAAGTCCTTGAGTAACTAAAGCAAGGGCTTAGATGACCTGAAGAGTCCTGTCCTAATTATTCCTTGACTCTGTGTTGCTTAAAGGTTTGTATTTCAAAGATAAAAAGTAGAAAACCAGTAATATCAGCCTACTTCATTTTAAAATAAACTATTCCCTTATGTAGTATATAGAAACTAACATAGTTGAGGATAATTATCTGAAAAGTTCACAGTAACTAGTAGCTTTGACAGTTGTGGGAAGAAGAATTTTAAACTCATGACAATAAAACCTTAATATCACTCTGACCATCTTAGGTATTTGAACTGTTTCTCAAAAAAAGAGTAGTACAGTAGTTTCCTGTAAAATATTTCTGACTTTTTAAATTAGTCTGTCTTCTCAAAATGCAACTTTTTCTGTTGCTGAGGAAACAGACAACATGACAACTCTTGTGATAGCATATTTGTTTGCTTGTGGCACTACAGGAGCAAGTATTTGAAGGCAATAAAATATCCATTTTAAATGAGTGAACCATATTCAATCCATGCTAAAGAAAAAATTAAGTCTGTATGTGAAAACTTCCATTAATCAGTTCTAAATACTAAAAGGCTATTACACATGAACTGTTTCATAATTCTTTTTTTGTAACTTTATGCACACTAGTTTTGCATTTCATTAAATGCAGCAGAATATTTTGCTTTAACTTTCTCATTTTCTTTGGTTGGATTTGAATTCATCTCACAGTAACTGAATTTTAAGAAATGCATGAAGCATGACTGATAACTTTTGAAAACTATTCCAGTTTTCTCTGTGTCTTAGGGATTATGTGCCTCACAGCTAATCAATTATTAGAAAACATAGCCTACTTGTCAGGGACAAATATTAATTAACAACCTGTTCAGAAAAAAGGCTTCTAAAAGAAGAAAATCTACTTCTGGGTCCTATACCATTTGTGTAGCATTCATCTTGGATAGTTAGGAAAGATTTAGCATTTGAAATGTCTTTTAAATATGTTGAAGCTGAAGTAATGTTAGGATAAAAGTATACCTCGTTTTATTTCAAAATATAAAATAGTCAGCTCTTTAAAAAGCTAGTCTTTGCCAAGAAATTCCAAGTGGAACTACCTCAGATGTCACCTGGTTTTCTACACCATATTCAGAACAGCTGTGAAAGTGGTCTGATAAATTTGGTGAAATTAACCTTCTAGTGACAAGCAGTTTGTGTGTAAAGTTCTGAAAATATTTTCTCTCTCTTTTTTTTTTTTTAATGTCAGCATTGCCAGGACTACTGTTGCGTCTCATTAATTGATAGTAAAACGTTGAGTTAGTAAAGAGACTATCAATATCTCATATACTCATTTAATTCTTGTTATATTAGTTACAGAGCTGGACTAGAATGTTAAAAAAATCTCATGTTGGATAATTAATGAAAGCCACTACTTTTACAGAGTTGTTGTGCATGTAACAATTTTATACCTGTTTGAGAAAGAAACATCATAAAGGCTTCTCTTTATCAACTTTTATAGTAGTATAAAAATGGCTGTTTAACTTGCCTAATAAAAATTTCTTTTCACATTACATATTCATGTGGCAGCACCTCTAATAACAAAAAACCCAACACTTTATTAATTTATGCTCATGGTAAAACCCAAGATGGGGGTTGGGAAGAATACAGAATAAATTTTTCTGACACACTAAAGATTTGTAACCTAAGCTGGAAATGGGCCAGCAGTTGTCTTTCTTGTAGTGAGATTAATAAAGGGAATGAAACACAGAAGAATTATTTTGACAGTAGAGCATTATTATTAGGTGGCCAGCTTGAGCAATGCAGCAAGCTGAACTTGAAACATTACATAACTTAGGTGGGGTTTTTTGGAGAATATGTTCTTATATTCAAGTCACTCTTGTTTGGATTGCTTTGTAGGCATCAGAAACTTAGGAGTAAATTACCTTACAAACTTCTAGAGCTTCTAATGTCCACTAATATAATATGATGACATATGAAATAAGATTCAAAATATCTGCATTGCTACTGCTTTCACGAAGACAGATCTGTGTTTATGGAGATGTAAACACGTTGGAGTCTATGTATTAGAGAAAATGATAAATTCTCTTAACTCTTGTTCTTACAAGAATTTTCATAAAAATATTGCCTATTAAGTGCAGATGAAACTCAGAAGCTTGCTATGATACATGCAGGAATAGCTCCTATCACTAGAAATTGGAAATAAAACAGGAACAGGAGGCTTGGGGCTGGTTTATTAGACCCACTGTAAAAGTATCCTGATGCCAGTATCAGCACAGTGGTTTGGATTTTATTTACAGATTTCTTATGCTTGTTTTGGTTTGTTTTGATGTATTTCCTTCTCAGGCTTTGGAAGACAAGGTATGGGACCTGCTGCAAGAAGCAGACAAGGTTGCAGAGGAGAACAAAGAAAAGAGTCAGGTTTATGATGCCATGGCAGAGAGCCTTGGGGATGCCTGGGAGGCTCTCATCATTATGTTAGAGAAGCGACAAGCACTTCTGGAACTTACTTCAGTGTTCTTTGAAAATGCTCTGGAGGTTTGTATTTAAATCAAATAACTGTTAATTTGAAGTCACCCTCATCTTACAGGTACTCTGACCACTGTAATTTTAATGTGTTATATATTGTTCATTGTATTCCTAAAGGTTGAGGCAAACAAGAAAGTTAAAATCTTGGGATGCATCCATCCTTTTCCACCTTTTGGATAGCACAGGATGAAGCTGAACTAAAAACCATGCAGACTTTAAGAAATATTTTAGTCTCCAATGTTTTATGTCTCCAAGATTTGTACCTGGCAGAAAATGCCCGTGAAAAGTGGAACTGAACCAAAACCTAAAATAAGTATTTCAGTGGTTATGGGCATTCCACTATGGGCAGAATATCTTTCATTCCTTATGATTAAAATTATTTGGCATTGAAAGAACTTAATTCTCAGATGTCTTCACTAATGCACACTGGTTACTGGCCACTGAAGGTTTTACACTAAAATATCCATAAAGCTATTGTAATTGCATAAAGCAAACATTAGTCTAACTTGACAGTCCTTTACCTGAGACTTTGATGTACAGATGAACACAAAAGAACACCTGTATGAACCTTGTTTACCCATTTCTCTGTCTCTTATCCTAACTCACTGATACACACAGGGAGCCAAAGAAGAGAGGGATTCCATACCCTGTGGGTGTGTGCCCACTCTGGGTAGCCTCATGATCAACTGTCCCTGCATCCTGGAACTTGAAGAGTTTTGTAATTCTCCCTGATAATTTGTTTCTATAGTATGCCAGTGCCACCTGTAAGTTGCAGAAGCAACCATGGGACTACTGACTGCCCTAAGAAGTCCAAGATTAACAATCTACTAGTTATTGTACCCTGATAATGTGTATCATATAAAGAAATTAGATGTGGTATAGGGCTTTGTAGGAAAAATTATTCACAAACTGTCAAACTGTAATTACAGATTATGTCAACTAAAATCCTTCAGTCAATCAGTACCTCAAAGTAAAAAACACCTCAGAAGGTGCATAGAGTCCCCAAAGCATCTGTATCTGGCAGTCATTAAAAATACCTTTCTCCAAGAATTTACAAATTCTCATGAACTTTCCCAATAACACAGAGGTTATGATGTAGTTATGCAAAACAAAATTACACTGTGCTTCTCCCTATCCTTTCTTTTCTTAATGCAGTTTGCTGTTAAAATTGACCAAGTTGAAGATTTCCTGAAAAATGCTCAAGAGTTTGACAATATCGACTCTTTGAGAGAACTTCTTCTGCAACAAGAGCATCATACAAAAGGTACAAGCAGTATTCCACTCCTGATAGCATGTGATTGTGCACTGACTTCTTGAAGGAGTAATTTTATTTTTCTGTGCATATTTTTTAAAAAAAATCTTATAACAAATATGCAAATGTTCTATTTGGAAAACTATAATGATGAGAGAGCTTTTTAGCAGATTTGCTGAAGGGTATGAAGCATCTGGTTTCAAGCTAGAGCTTTAATCTTTGTTGCTGCAGAGCAGGCAGTGGTAAGCTTGTACTCTGATTTCAAGGCAGGTCAGGTCAGGTGAGCTGCTAAGAAACCAAACTGACTTTTAGTGCTGATTTACAAGCAAGTTCTAAAATCATCCTTCTTTTTCTTGGGACAGTTCATTCAAGTCATCAGAAATGCATCAGTATTTTTCTTTGGAAAAATTCCCATCAGAAAAAGTTACATCAGAAGATTTCCAATCATCTTCAGTAACAAGCCCCCACAAAGCCCTAGAGTCCCTTGGGAAGTGACTAAGGGAGAACTTTTCCCCAGGCTTTTCTTTGCCCAGGGTTGGGGGTTGAAGCAGCAGTGGTTAAGTGAGGGTGGGAGCTATGAGACCGAGGTGACAGCTCGCCAGCTTCAGCATCCTTTTGCTTACAGTGGTTCCTTGCATTCGGCTTCTGCCTGTGAGGAATGCAGCTGCGTTTCACTTCCCCTTCAGATTGTCTGCTCTGTTCGAGGGGGTTCTGTGGTTAGGACTGTAACACTTTGGGAAAACAGCTGCTTTCTCCCCTTTCCTCCACGTACCTTTGTGCATAAAATCTCTTTCACATGGATTCTTTTTCTTTATTCAAGCTTCCACATGAAGCACCTTTTACCATATTGTGGTACATTCAAATCAAAAAGAGAACAAAAATTCTGAAACTAATATTGTGCAGCTTCTTCAGACATCTTTGCAATTTCATATGGTTTTGCATTTTTTATAAGTCTTAAGACTCCGTCTTTGTAAATTTAATCAATTTTTGCTATATGATTACTAACACTTGGCAGAATATCAACTATACTTTATTATTCACTAGTGGAGCACTAGCTAAAAAATTTTTAGCTACCTTGAACACCAGGTATTCCTTCTGGGAGGCTGAACAGAGAATTGAACTCAGATAACTCTAACATGGGTTTTGGGTCTTCCAAATTGATCTTCATAGGAGCAAAGTGCTCACTGCATACCAATTTAAACTTGAAGTATCTGGCAGCAATTTACCATGGAAAAGAGGGTCTATAACTGTAAGGATCAGATGAAATGGTTTGCCAGAGAAAGACTGCTTTGATGGCAATAAGCCTTTCCTCAGATGGAGGAAAGTGGCTGCAATTTATTGACTTCTTATTCTACCTTAACTACATTAAATTTTGAAAGCTGATGCTGAGCTATTTGATAAAAAGCAGTGCTTTCTGCAAGAAGGATACTATCTACCCACTCCAAAGGAAGGTATCTGAAAATACAACGTTGACCAAGTATTGACTCTACCAATATGTGATAAGTAGTTTATCACAAATGCTTATCACTCGGGAATTAAAAAAAAATATTTTGACACAAACACATTTCAAAATGGAATAAAAAAGGTGAAAACATATGAAATATCCTTGTTTACCCATTTCTATGTGTGTTCAATTTTGGATGGACTGAAATAAAACATTTCTGATTAATACCACCTTTCTACAGGGCAAGAAATAAAATGGGCAGGCTTGTTGCAGTGAGCTCGTGGAAACTAATCTCTCTTGTCAGCCCTTGGTGGCTGAAGAACTAGAGGCCTCTCACTCTGCTTCTTGTCTAGCTGTTATCCATGAAAGGTGGGGAGTTAGGGTTCTTTGCCTTGAATTACCAGTACATGTACTCAGCTGGGAAGATAAATGTTTCAGGGGGGTTGCTTCTCATTTCTTTACCAGAAGCTCCTGGCAAATATTCCTTTCTTCATATTTTTCGTCATGTCTGCTTATAGTGGCTTGTCTCCCTTACTTCCTCATTCCTAAAAACTTTTCCTTTCTGTTTGAATGATTTAGAAATACTGATGATTGTCTATTCAATAGATTCTGAACTATGTGATTTTAAGGAGCTGGAACAAAGACAGACACATGCATAATAAATCATTAAAGTAGACGAGTCCACTGAGTTTTAACCCTGAATGTGTCTAGGTAAAGACTATAGAAAGAAGGTAAGAGTTCCTGATGCCCCTGATATATTTATAACAGCACCCAGGCACGAGAACACTTTTTTTCCCAATGCCTGTGAGGGACATAAAGACCTAAAGTTAGCTTGCATCAC
>VYZT01029343.1:40625-77862 GCA_013400735.1 Pomatostomus ruficeps | reverse complement strand
CCATGAAGTTGCATTTGCAAAAGGACAGGGCATGCAGTATTAGCAGCTACTCTGAAATCTTGACTCTGACCCTTTTAACAAGCATCAGGGGATGTTTAAAGAGTGTCTGAGGTTTGAAGGTCACACAATCATGACAGGCGTGTCAAAATAGTTGAGAAATGGTGCAGAACGTGACAAACACTTTTCCATAGTGGCTTTTTTCACTGGTCATGGGGGAGAGAACAGCTATGGCATGAAATGTAGTTAGCAAGTGCCATACTAATGTGGTAGAGGATGTGTATGTAAATACATATAAATACATGCATAGCAGTGATTGGCAAGTTATCTGTGCATTTGGCACTCCTGTGAAGAAAGGCCCTACTTTATTAGATGTGCAGTGAGATGTATGGTTGCCATGGGAACTGCTACTCTGCGTGTTGTATGTGCTTATTATTAATGTTACCCTTGTCGTGAGGTTTTAACACAGGCTTCTCGTTCTAATTGGACTGGCTGTATGTACTCCTTCCCAGTTAAAGAACAACTCAGAACAAATGAGTGTTTTCATTATTAGATGTTTATCAGATCCAGAAACATGAAGAAAATTGCTTTCTATCAAGGTGAGGTGAGAGAGGACAGCCACCGCGCCTTTCTCTCTCATTAGTTTTACAAGAAAGGAAGGGTGGTTGGCAATTAACACATCAAGATAGTGTTTGTTTTCTTTGGTAAACCTTACTGGATACTCAATATGTTAAACTTAAATACAATGTGTCCGTAGGCTGTCATGAGAAAACATGGAAGTATGATTTTATTAGAGAGCTTAGATAGCATTTATTTTTTCTGAGCTTATTTTCAGAAGCTTTTGGACAGGCCTTAAACAGAAAAATCCATTTCAAGTAAATGGATTATCATGTTGAATTTTCAGGGAAACCTTAAGAGACTTAAGAGGAGGATGGTCAAGAGACTGGCAGTTTTGTATTAGTGGGATGATAACGACAATTATGAATGAGTTATTCTAAAGGGACAGTAATCTGGTTTTGTAGAAACCATTATGGTAAGTGTCCAAAATGTAATTTATTTGGCTTACTGGGAGCAATCTGAAAATTAATCATTGTTGTGAGAATGTATTCCTTAAATTGATATAGCAAGTTTTTGATAAAACTTTTATTGTTTATAAATAATTTAAAACTTCCCTCTGCTTTTTCAAAGGAGCATCTTCCTAACCATTCTATGTGTTTGTGTATTTTAAACTAATTTAGCTGTAGACAAATGCTTCAACCTTGTTAGCTGGCATGGAGGTTCTAGATGAGGAATATAATGTAACTTTGGATAGACAGACACATATATACTTTTGCCTAGATTAATAAATAACTGAAAATATTTTGAAATTCACTGTGGATTTTTATCAGTGTTTCTCAATAACTAAGTAAGGAACATTTTAGGACCTTCTGTAACAGGTTTGCATGGTATTTTGTTCATGTGGTACTTTCTTTTGGATTCCTTTTCTTTATCAGAGGTTTGCACTGATAAAAATAAATTGCTAGTAGCAGAAATGGAGGCAGTTAATTACTCAGAATATCCTATTTTCCAGCAGGGAGGTAGTTTAGCTATAGATCCAAACTTCCCACAGTAACTGGTTTCAATAGCGCAGACCCTCTTAACTAAGAATGAAGTGATAAAAGTAATGAATCTGTTAAAGGAGCTGAGATGAAGGAGAGTCACCCAAGCTTCTTGGAAAGGAGGGTTTTGGAAGTTTCCTTGACAGTGCAGGGCAATAACAAGTTCTTGTTGTGCTTGGAAGTAGCCTGTCAGGCAGCTGTGGCTGAATGCCTCATAATCTCAAAAATGGGAGATAAGGTGTCATTTCACTTCTGATAACTGGAGAGCAAGAGAACTGGCTCTCTTGAAGTTGCTTATGATATGTTTTGATCCCATTTTGCTTGACTTTTCCTCTGCTCAATGGCTTCCAAGTCAAGATTTCCATTAGGAGATCTGGCAGGCATTACTATGAGAAATATTTTGTGCCTTTTCAGAACCAAATCCCATCGAGGCAGGATCCTACGAGCATGAGTCCTGAGTTGTACTGACTGAAGAGAGGAAAGGTAAAGCTGTAAGAGGGTGTGGTGATTTTTCGGAATAAAGCTGACTTTTTTTCCCCATACCTGTTTAAGCTGCTAGCTTAGGCTTAAGAAGCCGGAGAAACCTGCTGCCACTGGAATAGGGCTGGGCACTGTTTAAGTACAAAGGATGGATCACTAACTGAAATGACACATGTAAGATGTGAGACTCGCAAAATGACATCATAATTATTTTCTGTGAGAGGTTATCTTATTTAGAAAAATAAGTCTTTCTAATCTGAACCTCAAACACACAAGATGTCAATAGAATTGCACACCTGGCTGAGCTCAGTGCACTCTGCCATTCCAAGGCTTAGTAAATTTTCCTTAAGAAATATTGGTGTGATATTATGAAGTGATAAAAAAATCAATGAGGCAATGATTTCCCAGTCAGATGGAGTGCTTTGTTGTTAAATTATTTCTTTCACCTGGGGCTGCAAGGGCTAAAAAAGTTGGAAAGGATTGCTGAGTGACCTGATGGAGATTTACTTGCCGTGTTATTCCAGTGAAGGCTAAAATGAATCTGCAAATGATGTTTGTGACTATAGGAGGGTACTTGCAATTATTCACTCTGCCACTCATGGAAGACACCATTGATTAAATTCCAAAGCCTATTGACTGTATTGGTGTGGCTGCGCTTCCTCTCATCTTGATATTCTGCATTTACAGGGTGCACTTAAAGTAGTCTGGTTGGGGTTTTTTCTAACAATCAGTAGAAATAGAGAATGTGTTCACTATTGAGAGCTTCTGCCTGAATTGTTGGCATTTTGTTCCTGGCAAGATAAAATATGAGATGCAGGTTTAAGAACTAAAGTAAGAGTTGGGTCTATTCCAAGAGCTTCTAGTGAGGTGGTTAAAACTGAACTGAAAAATAGACAAGAATTCCTTGGTTTTCCATGTCATTTGTGTGATTTGCTGCCAACTGTGACACTCATAAAGTTATGAACATGTCATTAAAATGCTGTACTAAAAATTTCAGAAATGGAACATTGTGAATACAATTGCCTTTTACAAAATAAGAGAAAATTAACACTCTTTAGGGCTTTGTCATATAAATAATTGTAAGCATGTAAAAATGAAACATGTTGGCATCATTACAGAAACAAAGCTGTTTAAGTCTGAGTGACTGTAAAATTAAAAAGGAAAGTTACTTTGTTTTCAGTTATGTTATCAGTAGAAAACAAAAAAACCCCAATCTTTAAAACCCTTCTCAGCAAGAAACTGCTGTGAAAGTCTAGTATGTCAACAACTTAAACTCAGTAGAAAAATGTCTTTGAGAAGGAAGTGGTGATTTTTGGCTGCCATAGGCAGTGGCTGGTTGCTGACCCTGTATCAGAATACTGTAAGTCTTGCCCAGAGACAAGGTAAGAGATGGGCATGGGTGATAAATTCACAAATTTGAATTCTCTTAATTCGTCTCTCTCTGTGTTCCAAATGTTCTTTGATGTTTCCAGAAGTGGAGTGATCAGTGTTGAGATAGGGCTGCTAACAGGAAAAAAAATAAATTTCCTCTCTTCTGCTACTTTCTCCAAATAGCAAATGGTGACTTTGGGAAAAGTTAGAGGTTAATGGGGGAAAAAATCCCAACAGAACTTTGAAAAGGTTATGTGTGAAAAACAGCCAACCCCCAAACTGTGTGATAATAGCTTTCCCTGTCTTTGCCAATGCTCATGAATTACTGCATTGGGCTAAAAGACAGGAACATATTTTCTTTAAAAATCCACCTGAGTTTTGTAATCTAAAAGTGATGAGATACAATATACAAACTTCCTTCTTTAACCCCGTGTGGGCTTAAATATGTAATGAGTTTGCAGTAACACAGGTGAATTATTTTCTAACAGTTGTATCATGTGCTATTGATACAACATGATGGGTTAACATTTTGGTTTAAGAACTATAAAAGTTTGTCAAAAAACAGTTTAGTAGGTATTACTTCTTCCTTGGGAAAATTTCAGCTCCTTTGTGCTGTAAGTGAGGTGTCTATGTGGTATTATAGTCTCAAACTTGAAAGTTGTCAGCTGCATCTGTAAAATGCATAATTGTAAAGACTTGCAGTTGTTTTCATCTGCTTGCAATTCAGAAACCATTATTATCCTTTTCAGCAACTGAAGTCTTGCTATTAAAGAGCTTTTTTTTTATTAAAGAACAGCTAAACAAGCATTGCTTGCCAACAGTACTTTAGTGCTGCTGACCATCATGCAAAAGAAATTACTTAAATCAGCCAAGTTTTAAATGGCTTTATTTTCTGTCTTACTGTAAGATGCAAAGCCTGACTTTGCTTTCTCAAAATATATGGGGTAATAGCAAGGGGAGGTTGCCTAGTTGGTTTTGGTGCTTGGGAGGTTTCAGGTGATAACTTACCAACTTTAATTTAAACTCCAGTGTTTCTGAATTTACAGAGCAACAAAAAATGAGACCATATTTCCTCCTTTGTGTCCATAAACCATATCCAGATAGCCCCTACTCTCTGAGAAACAATGAGCTCACAATTACTTTGATATGTGATTTGGAGATCTTTGTCACAAGATGATGGCCAGCAAGGCTTCATATTTCCATCCTTCTGTAGCAAGGATAATAAGTTTGAGTTATGAAAAACCTCTCTAGACTGTTTTAAAAATTGAAACAGTAATTATAGGTTTGCAAGTAGAGCTGTGATATATAATTTTAATTCACTCATGCAGTGGTCACAAAGAGAATCAGAACAAAATTACAGCATTTTGGGAAATAATTACATACATTTTTAAAATGTTTTTTCTGAAAGGGCTGTTAATACGATAAAAAAAAAAAGAAATCTCTCATGTTATTGAACAAGTAATATGACAGAGGCTAAAATAAATAAATTGCTGCTGAAATTTCGGAAACCGCCTGAGCATGTGTTGAACATAACAGCAATCTCATCAGTTATGTATTAAAGAACACAGACAGGGTAGCTTTCCAAAAGGTATGTTGCTATTCTGAATCTCTGAAGCATTTCTGTTGTTTTTGTCAGTGTAACTTTTTTAGAGGCCAATTAGTCTTACAGAACAAAAATATTTCTCCTTGCTTTTAAGCTCTGAATTTCAAGTTGAAAATAAAGGGAAGATAATTTCTGTCTGGAAAGCCAAATTCCTGATTCTCATTATATTTACATCCTTTCTTAACTGAATGTTGATTCTGAAAGAACTCTGAGATGTATCTTCATGTTTTAGACTTGGTAATTTCTTAGGGCTGCCAGAAGTAGGTTTGTACTTGGATTTCAGATTGGCTGCCGCTGAAGTAATTACAT
Organism: Pomatostomus ruficeps; assembly: GCA_013400735.1. Classification (NCBI taxonomy): domain Eukaryota; kingdom Metazoa; phylum Chordata; class Aves; order Passeriformes; family Timaliidae; genus Pomatostomus; species Pomatostomus ruficeps. The sequence continues at coordinate 72,504 of VYZT01029343.1, read as the reverse complement.
ATCTCAAGCTGTGCATTTTAAAGTGGGTAAACTAGTTTAACTTTGCATCAGAGAAGCTGTGTGTGCAGTTAAGAATCATGATAAAAAGGTTATTCCTGCTTTCTGAAAACATTCTAGGAAGCTGATGAAGAGGTAGGATAAGCTAGTCCAAGAACATGTAATTTATTTTTTCAGATGGTAGGTATTTATTTTCTAGCTTTGGATTTGTTTTCTGCATTTCAGTCTTCAGATAATTCAGCTTTTAATTCTAGGAAGTAAAGACGTAGTGGTACTACGTGAAATACTTAACACAATCACAGAGCCTTCTGAGTTGCAAGGGACCCACAAGGATCCTTGAGTCCAGCTCTTAAGTGAATGGCTCATAGAGGGATCAAACCCACAACCATGGCATTATCAATACATTATCAATACCATGTTCTAACCAGCTGAACAATAACTCCCCATATATAAGGATGTATTAAACCACAGAATTGTAGTTGCTTTGTCTAAGTGAGTGGGACCAATGTATGCTGTGTTCATGTTAAGAAATGGGATTTATCGCACATGATGCGAGGTACCCCAAGAGCTTTGGTATGCAATGGTAAGTGAGTTTACAGGGCAAAAGGGCAGTGGAATGCTAAAGATTAAAGTAAAGGTTAAATCACAAGAGAAGAGAAATATGATTTCTAACAAATCCAAACAGCTGCTCCGAAGATTTGACCAATTTTCAACAAAGGGATGGGGTCATAAGGAAGGGCAAAAAGTGCTCTTCTAAAATCCTTATAGTTAACTCTTTCACTAACATCTGGGTTTAGTAAGTACTGCAAAATGTTTCTGAGATGACTTTTTCAGTGATAAGCAATCAGGGTAACGTGACAAATAACATTGTAAGCTCTGATATTGTATTGAAATTGCTGAAGGGCAAAAGTTTTCCAGTACTGGTGAGGTGAGCATCAGTCCCCCGTGGCACATTGGTTTAGCAGGGAAGTTTTCTAACTTAATAAATGGTGAAATTTGAAGCTCAAGTACATATGCACCTCGGCAGTATTAGATAGTTTAACTGTTGGGTGGGGTTTTCATTTGTTTTGTGGTGTGTTGCGTTGGTTGATTTGGTTTTGGTTGGTTCATTTGTTGGGTTTTTTTCTCCAAGGCAACACTTGAGGTATTTTTATTTCTGGCTTGCACTGGATGCAGACCCTGGTGTCAAAATGACAGTTTTACTCCTGTAGTATTGATTTCTCTATACACTGTAACCCCTTCTGCCTTTGTCTGCCCTGGAACTTCTTTCTGAACTACCCCATTCAGCTGTGAGTCTTCCAGGGATCCAAGGTCTTGCTCAAACACAGCCCAGCTCCACAACTTGGGGTCAGATGTCTGAGAAAATTGTTAAGTTATAAGAAAAAAGCTGTGAGACAGCCTCTAAGAAAAATAACAAGAAAAAGGAGTAAAATTACAGGCGGAGACAGAATTGTAGAGACAAGGATTGTTAATACCTCACAGAATGGAGAGGAGCAGAATCAATGTGGAAAAGTATTCAGAAAATAAACTAAAGAAAATGAGGAGGCTGGCTGGAGGTCAGCAGCTGTAGCTGTGAGCCAGCAGGTCCTTGGTGCCAGCAGAGGTGGAGGAGTGGTGGCAGCTTGGTCACACAGGGCTTCTGCTTCAGGGAGTTCCAGAGACTGACCCATCTCCTCCGAGCTTGGGTCTGCCTGGCTGGCAAAAATCCTTTGATTCTCTTATCAGGGTAGTGAATAGCACAGCAAGTATTAAAATTGCTGTGTTGTGTGTGTGTGCTCATAAATAAAAAGCAGTTTTAGAGTTTTAAGCTGTGCACGTACTGCTAATGCAGTCTCCTTGCATGTGCCCAAATAAACTGACAGCAAAGGGGGTTGGCAACACTCATCCACCCACCTGCCCCAAAAAGCCATTCCAACAAGGACTCTTAGAAAGAGGTAAAGAAAAGGAGGAAAAAGAGGAGAGAAAAAAAACTTCTAAAAAAAATGTTAAACCCCCTCAAAAAACTGAGCAAAACCAAAACTCCAAACCACTTTGTCAGCACAGCACATCATGTGCTTCCTTTTCTTTTCTTTCTGGGTGATGTACAGGTAGGACAATCTAAAACGGAAAAAAGTGATTCAGGACTATTGAAATGTAGTTGCATTCTCATTTCTCACTCGCCTGCTTGTTAATTTATGTTAAGGATACAATTCCAGAGACAAAGCATGCTATTATTGATTATTCTGAAAGAATTTTATTTTGTCTATTGTTCCTTTTGCTATTGTTTCATGAGCAATTGTAGATGGGATAAAATTATTCGGTATTTCCCCAGCAATATAAGGTTTCTGGGAGATGCATTTTCTTATTTCAATTTGTATTTCCTATATAATTTCTTGTCTTAAAATTATTTAAGTTTTAACATCTGTTAATCCAACCTGATTTTTATCCTGACCTTCAATATGAAAGCTTCAGTTCTGGGTTTCACCAGATGCTCAGGAGAAGAATTGTTTTTCTGTTTGGTTTATTTCCTTGTCTCTCATTTAATTTTGTTTTGCGTTTTGATTTCAGGGGTTTTTTTCTGAAAATTCACCTTAGCTAAAAAGATATTTAAAAAATATTTATCATTAGAAACCATATTTTCTGCTTTGAAGTGTATAGCCTAGTCTGTGTGTGCCATCCCACCTTATTATGTTTCTTGGATAATGGATTCTTTCATGTCCTTCTTCACCCAGCCCTTTTCCTTTCTTTCTCTCTGTCTCTAGTGCCATGTCCTCACTGAAATTAAACGTTATACCCTAATAAACCTTTTCAAGAAATCATTGCTGAAATGTGTATGACATTAAAAAAATTAAATTTATTGAGAAGAAGAATCCAGTTAAAAGAGGGAGATAATGACATCTTTTTAAAGGCCAACATCAATTTATATGGAAAACAATATTTTATTTACAGCATGGTATATTAAAATACTCTGTGAGCAACACAGAGTGAATGCTCTGGGACTGATTGTTATTTTAAAAGGCTGAAATTAGTTTACCCAATTAATTTTATTAGTATGAAGAATGATATTATTTGAAATGAGCAGATGGTTGGACTTCTTCTAAAGCACTAACAGAGAAATATTTTGTTTGGTCTATAAATTCAAAATTTCCTTTAAAGCATCACTTCTTAGTGCAGCTCAGAAAAAGAAAACATCAGGTAGAAATCAGGCAATTACACATGATCTCTTCAGAACTGGAAACAACAGCAGAGAAGAATGAATAAAACGGGGAAATATCGCTGGGCATTCAGGGAAAATAAAAAATATTCAAGAGCAGAAGTTTTGTGTTTTGTTTTGTTTTTGAAAAAAATTTAACAGTGTTTTCAAATTCATCTAACAGCTTTGAAACTGGCTCATGGTGAAACAGTAACATTGTTTGACAAAAAATAATATGAAAGCCTTATCAGAGTAGGATTGAAAAGACCAAGGTGAGGAAAGAAAAACACAGGATAAAGATTTTAGATAGATGTGGTTATAAAGCTAGTGGGTGATTGTGAGAGAGCTGGAGAGAAGGGTGCTGACCAAATGTGATAAACACTGTAGGGCAGTGGTAACTCCTCCTTCTGAGTCCTCTATCAAAGCCTCTTGGACTTGTGTAATTTTAGACTAGAGCTATGTTCATTGCATGTGTAGGACCTCTTTAAAGCAGAATTTATGCTTGTGTTAGCAGAATTAACTCAGTGACCGAATGCAGATCTGTTGTACTCCAGACTTTAAAAATGCAGGTTGTTGAAGGGGTTGCAGATTAACACAAAAACAGAGGGCAATGTCACATGCAGAAATGAAGGACTTTTCCTTGATTTGATTTAAAAGTGATGGTTGTGGTGGGAATCCAGTGAAGAGTGATTTATTTAGAGTGAAAACAAACTGATAGATATGAGAATAAACAACAAAAAAAACCCAACAAAAAGTCCTGCTGGGAGGGTTGGACTTTCAAGTAAGCCTGCCTTGTTTTACACTTAGGACAGAAACCAGGCTTCATTTATGTGCAGTGCAGAAATTTTAAAGGTAAGATTTTCAGCAAAGGACCTGAAGAATTGATGTTTAAAACCTATTTTTCAGTAAGAAATTATTTGTCCTGTTTTACTTTTGTGGGTTATTTTTAATGAAGCTCTTCTGGCAGAAGCAACATACATGTCTCTAATCTTTCTGCTTCTTTTTTTCAGAACATGAGCATTTAGAAGTGGTTGGGCAGACTCTGGTCCATGTATTTTCCTCCTGCTTGTTTGCATCTTTCACATAACATTCATCTGGGAACCTTCAAAGAGTCTCCTGAGCACAGCAGGCCTATAGGAATAGGAAAATGCTTAGATAATTGAGTCCTCATTCTAGAACTGATAAGCAACTTGAAATGAAATTACTCTAATAACTTAATATAAAGACTTGTGGCTGTTTGTTTGCAGCTTCATCAGTCTGTGAAGTATAACAATGCACAGCTTAAAATGGTCTCGGATCTGATAGTTCAATAGACAAATTGGAGCAACAGAACCCTTTGTGCGGTTATGAGTTAGGAGGACTAAGAAAAAAGGACCTGAGACAATTGTGTTCTTTATTATTCTTCTTTCGATGTCTATTGGTCTCTACGTTTTTATTCAATTGCATAAGTGTCAGCTAAGGATTCTCTCAATGGGCTTGCAGCAGTGATTCATATAGTCTCCTTCACCAAAAGAAATTAATTTAAAAGATGAAGTGGTTAAGGTGATTTTATCAGTAGTTGATGTGTGTGTGTGTGTTGGTGTGTTTCTGTGTATATATAACTGGGTACAGACTTGGTAGAGTGTTAGAGGACATCCTAGGTAATTAGCTAGCTGCAGAATTCCTTTAAGTATGCAAGCAGGTGAAGGGAGATTGCCTCGAACATTTCCAAGAGGATTTTTACAAGACAAAGTTAGGTGCATGAGAGAGGCTGAGATTCTCAATGTTAATATAAGGAACACATAGAGGGAGACTTCCTGATTGAAATGACCATGGATTAGCTTAGAGACACAGAGAGGGATGACACAGACACAGATGTTAAGGCTGTAGCTGTATTTTTACAATGTGGTTGACATAACTGAACCTGAGAATAGGTTGTACTTACTACATGGATATAGGTGACCACCCAAGATGCTGAAGATATTATAAGAAGTCCTTTGGGGCAGCAGGGTTGAGGGTGTGTGATGTGGGTGGAAAACATGCTGGGGGAGAAGGAGATGCATGCAGCTGAGTTTGAAGTGTTCTCCTCCTTTCCAAGGTCATGATCTGCCAGTTTGGGTTCTGTAATGTATTTTCTTAGTCATGGGTGAAGAGCCACCAGGTTGTTTCTGGGCCTGCTAATTGCAGGAGCTGATAAGTAAAGCTCACCTGTGAGGCCTTTTGATAGTTTGCTATCATTGTGATATAGCAGAGGAACACCTGCTCTGGGCAGCCGCCTTTTTTTCCTGGTGCTGTGGAGGAGGATGTGCTTAGCTCTTGTCCATCAGGAAAGCACAGTCTTGCTGGTCTCTGCTGCATTACAGGTCCATGTGCTTGGACACAGATGTCTCTGCCTCTGTTAAGGGTGACCAGAGGCGCTGCTGTTACTTTTTAGTAATTTGTTAGCTCAGGTGAGTTCAGACTTACGTTTTCCTGTGCACCTAGAATGCAATCACCTTCCTGTTTCGGGCTCTGGTGAGGGTGGCCATTAGTGAGTCATCCTCCTGCCTGGCCAAATCTTTCACTAATGGGAAATCTTTTAACAGCAAAAGTTTCCAGGCAGAATCTGGGCAGAGCACTGAGACTGTTATTTTTGTATGTTGCTATTTGAGACCAGACACATAATTGCTGAGAGCATCATGGAAAGTACCATGGCTTCTGTGCGATCATTAATAGCAGAGTTTGGACTGAATTCAGCATTTCCCAGCTGGCCACAGTCAAGAAATGGAATTACTAGAGGAACCTCCTGAAGCAAAAATACCAATTTGTCTTTTCTGTTTCTGTATATGTAAAATAGTTGCATGAACACGTTGGTTGGAGCTAGAAATGCAAGTTTTACTTTTAACTACACTGTAGCTGAGCCTATGTTTTATGTTAAGAGTTTGAAAAAGCTTCAGTAAGAAGCCCTATGCTGATGATCAACAATGGATATTTACTGGAATGTTTAACTGCATTGCCCATGCCAGTATTTGAATTATTTGAGTTTCTCGTATAGCATAATATAATTTGACACTGGTAGGTCTGGAAAAATTTTAAAGACATAAATACATATGCATGAAAACCTGCTCAAGTGATTTTTCTATTCACTGCAATGTGCTTTGGGTGATCAATCATTAATAATAGTAACAGTAACAAAAGAAGAGGTTATGCCCTGCTTGAATTTCTTGGATTGCAATAGCACCCACAGGATTTTACTGTGCACCTCTGAAACGGGTATCAAAATTGCTGTTGACTTTGGAGCCTGTGCTGTTAGTGTTTACACCATGCTTGCTGCTTCTGGGCATCAGATAGTACCTGTGTTGGGCCTGGAAGGATCCTCTTTGACTTCCTTTGGGTTTGGACAATGTCCCATCTTTGAAACTGTTGGTTAATGCCAATGGCTGGAGGTCACAAAACCAGGAAAGGTTTATTCAGGCAAGTACGAGATGGATTTGACCTCTGAAATTGCTTTTTAACAGAACCTTTGTGAGTGTGTGGTGAGCTTGACAGCTGGGCCAGGTGTGGAGGACCACCAGTTCTCCATCTCTAGCACTTCTATTCAGAGTGCCTTCTAGTGGGTCAGTAAATGTTTGTCAGGCATCATCTGTACTTGTTTATACACAGTTGAGGTTTCATATTCATATTTGGCACGTGCTCCTTCACCATCGATCTTTTAAAGATGCAGATGCTTTGTATGACTCAGAATACAGTGCTGCAGAGCCCAGACTCTATTTCAATATATGCTATAGTCCCTACTGTAGAGATTGGTAAAAGTGTTGGATGAAAAATCAGGCAAAACAAAGTGGAAGGGAAAGGAATCAGTGATAATGAATATGGGAGAAAGAAAATGATATAAAATATGAGTTGTATAAAGCTAATTGAGATTAAGTACTTGCAGCTGTATTCATGCATGCGCCTTCTTCCTTGCATGAGAAGATACTCAATTTTCAATATATTGGATGTGAAAATTCATGGCAGGTATGGTTTTTATACAGCAGAATAATATGATATATTGAGCTATTTGCAAAAGATGGGATGAAATAATAGGTGATTGTCAGCTCTAATTCAGTATCAGATTTTGATGCAATATCCTTATTTGCAAACATGGAAATTTTGAAACTTGTCCACTTTCCTAGGTAACAAAAACAGCATTGCAACTGGGCCTTTTGTATCTTTTTTCTTCTACTTTGTTGTAAGACAAAATTTGACCACTTCCACCTTTGTAAGTTGGAACAGCTTCTTGTTGCGGATATTTTCCTTCCCATTAGGACTTGATCAAAGTCCTTGAAACTGATGCCCTCACTGAAGAGTCAGCTAAACTGTCTCTAAACTGTTGTGCTTGCACAGAGCTGCTTCCAATGTGGATGTGTAATGCAGGTTCTTCCCCTCAAGAGCAGAAATTATGATATCATAGGAATAACTGAAACACAGGGGACAGCTGATGTGACTGGAGGTCCACAATGGATGGCTATAAGCTGTCCTGCAAAGACAGGCAGGGAAAAAGGGAGGGGGAGTTGTTATGCTCTTTGTTGAAGGAGAATCTTGAATTTATGGAAGTGATCTATGATAATTCCAGCCCTAAGGAATGCTTCTGGGACTGGATCCCATGGGAATCTTACAGTATGCATTTGCCACTGACTTCCAGACCAAGACAATAAAATCAACAAAGTGATATTTGGATCACTTAAGCAAGCTTTGGGTGAACACAAACTAGTTCTTAGGAGTGACTTAACCCACCCAGACATTTGTTGGAAGAATGCTGCAGCAGCTCACACATCATCCATCAAGTTTCTGGAATGCATAGAGGACCGTTTTCTCACACAAATGTTAGATGTGCCAACCAGGAATAAGGCACTGCTGGAAGTGTTACTCACAAACCAAGAAAAGCTGCTTTGTGATGTCTCAGTTAATGATAGCCTTGGCTGCAGTGATCACCATATTGTGGAGTTTGGGATCCTGCTGAACATACTGTATGCTAGTGCTGAGGAAAAGGTTTTAGATTTTCAGAAGAGGAAACTCAGCTTGCTCAGAGCTCAGGTGGGAGGGATTCCAGGGAAGCTTCCATGGAGGATAAAGGAGTTAGTGAGTGCTGGGAGTTTTTCAATAATACTCCCCTGGAAGCACAAAAACATTTCATCCCCTTTAAAGGTAGGGAAGTAGGTGGAGCAAGAGATCCCCTTGGCTCCACTGTGACCTTCTGACTGTGCTTAAAACCAAAGGAAGTGTACCAGAGATGGAAAAGCAGACAATACCCTTTGGGAACTACAAGGGCATTCCCAGGGCACGCAGAGATGCAGCTCAGTTCAAATTGAAATTGGCCAGAGATGTCAAAAACCAGAAAAAAGGGTTCCTCAGGTATGTAAACACCAAGCAGAAAGAAAAGGGAAACACTGTCCTGGTGTTAAACAACAAAGGGAGAATTTGTCACTAATGAGGCTGAAAAGGCAAATGTTCTCAACACTTTCTCCAGTTCCATCTTTGCCAGCACTGTTGGGCCTCAGGCCTTGGGAACAAAGTCCCAGGCTGATGCAAACATGGACCCACTGTCAGTGAAGGAAGAGTTTGTGTACGATCTTTTACAGGGGCTTGGCCCCCAATGATCAATGGGCCCTGCCATTGTCCCCTGAAGGTGTTGAGAGCTGTCTGACAGCACTGGAAGGCTGCTCTCCATAATCTCTGAGTGATTGTGGATATTGGGAGATGTCCCAGAAGCCTGGAAGAAGGCTTAATATCACTCCCATCTGCAGGAAGGGATTAAAGAAGGATTCAGGAAATTTTAGACAAATCAGCCTTACTTCAGTCCTTGGGAAAATTATGGAACACATCCTCCTGAGGGCCGTCACAAGTGAGATGAAGCACATGACCGGGAAGAGCCAGCATGGCAAGGCAAGGGCAAATCGTGCTTGACAGGCCTGATTGCCCTTTATGACAAAGTAACTTGCTTGGTTGATGGGGGGCGAGTGGTGAACATTGTCTGCCTGGATTTCTCCAAGGCTTTTGGTATGGCTTCCCAAAGCCCTGTCCTGGAGAAGCCCATGTGCCAAGGGTCCGGATGAGTGGTCCCTGGGGTGAGTGGGGAACTGACTGACAGGAAGCACCCAGAGGGTGGTGGGGAATAGCTCTTCAAACTGGCAGCCACGTGGGGTCCCAAAGGGACTGATATTGGGCCCAACACTGTTTAATATCTTCCTAAGTGAGCCATAAAATGAGATCAAATGTACCCAGGCAGAGTTTGCTGATGGTAGCAGGCTGAGTGGGAAAATGGATGCTTCCACAGGGCGAGCCGCCCTGCGGGAAGGCCTGGATAGGCTGGGAAAGTGGGCTAGCAAGAACCTTATGAAGTTTGACAAATACCTGTGGTACTCTATCTGGAAAAACATAATCCGGGAAAACAGGAATCTACCCTGCTGAGGAGCACATCTGTGGGAAAGCACCTGGTGTTCCTCATGGATGATGAGCACAATGTGAGTGGACAGTGTGCAACTGTGGCAAAGAAAGCCAACAGGGTGCTGGGTGGCATCACAAGGGCATCACCAGCTGATAAAGAAGTCATTATTGTCCCACTCCCCTCAGCTTGTCATGCCTTGAATAATGTGTTCAGTTTTGGTCCCTGATATGCAAAAAAGTTGTAGACAGGCTAGAGAGAGTCCAGAGAAGGGACACAGAGATGATCAAAGGACTAGGAAGCCTGCCGTATGAGCAAAGTCAGAAAGAGCACAATTTGTTCAGCCTTGAGAAACGAAGATTTAGGGGATTTGCAAGGGGACCACCATGTTCCCGTATTTCAAGGATGGCTGCTAAGAAGATGGAGACTCCCTTCTTACAAGGAGTCAGATGGAAAAGATGAGATGCATACAATTTACTCCTAGGGAGATTACAGTTGGACATAAGAGGAAAATTTGTCACAGTTAGAGCAATCAGCCATTGGAATAAACTCCCCAGAGAAGTGAGGGATTCCCCAACACTGGACATGTTTAACATTCAGCTGGACAGGGTGCTGGCCCATTCTATGATTCTATATAACAAGTCTTTACTGCAACTATGAAGAGACATGTGACATGTTTCCCCCCTTTTTCTTTTTCCTCTTTGTTTTTTTATGTTTGTTTAACAGGGTGGCTATCATTAAGTTGTTCTAACATGGCTTGAAGCCTCTATTAGGAAATGCAGTTTCACTTGAGGATTTGCTTTATGAGGAACACTGCAAGGAGTAATGGTTTGGAAACCTAAGCCTGGAAAGAGCCAGAGGCTGTGAATGGCTCCTACTGCAGCGCACAAGCTGCTGCAAAGGGGAAATGTCACAGAGGCTGTATTAGTTTAATTTGAAAATAGGCTAAGGAGGAATTGCAATATTGAGTATGATTGAGAAAATCAGTGTACAAAAGAAAAAAAATATCCTACAAGTAAAGACAACAACAGCAAAAAATCCCCTCAAACCCTAGTGCCTTAAATTGCCTATTTAGGGATAGTTTCAGTGTGTGACACTAATGAAGAAGCAGTTCTGTATCAGGATTGTACAGATAGGTACGACTGAACCTGATAGGAGAGTAGTAAATCTAGCACAGGAGGCCTCTGTCAGTTTTGCATCAGTACATTGTAATGAAAACCAGACATCTGGACCTAGGATGCCCAAGTCCTAGGAGGTGATTTTAGCCTTTATCTCACCTCTGGGAGAGCAGTTCTCTTTTCCCTGGGTGTTTGTCCTTATTCTGAAAATTTTGCACTGCTCAGTCTTACTCTCTATCACTTCTTAGAAAAAGCTCCTCTCTGCTTTTTCTTGTATGTCTTGTCTTTCCTTGACATTGCTTAGATCCTGAAGTATTTCTGAAGATCCAGTTTCTGTTCAACTGAGAACTTTTGAAGTAAGCATATGTATATTTAGAATTTAGTGATGCTTCTTTGAAGAACTGTTCTCATGCTCTTTGAAAAGCTCTAATGAGTTTCCTTAGTTTGATTTAGAAACATAAAACAGCTCAGTGTTATTGTAAAGACTCCAGGTATGTTTCATAATACATCTTATGGAAAGGTCTGATGCTGCAAGAGGAAAAAAAAGAGAAAGTCTGGGTTTGCTTCTGGGGTTTTTTTGTTAGTGAACTGGCAGACAAAGAACAAACTAAGGAAAAAAACCCCTGGAGCTACATTCTACCATTTTGTTTGATAAAGTTTAAAGATCTCTGGACTAACCAGATGCACTGAAGATATTAGTCTTGGTATAGGAAATCATTCTTGATTTAACATTAGAATGACTCAGCACTTTATTAAAAATGGGATCTATCGCTCAATTAATGCAATTAATTAAATAAAATCACTTTGAGAAATTACCTCAGAGAGCAGGAATCTTGTCTCTAATGTTTTTTCTCAGACAAAACTAAAAGTCTTGGAATTGATCACAAAGGCATGGACACAATAAAGAAAACCTAGCTGTCTTTCATTAGGAGTTCCTAGGTCTGTGTGCTAGGAAATCTTTGCTGTGTTGTCCTTTACCTTCCCATTCCACTGTGCATTAGGTGTCCAGAGAGAGTTAAAGTACTTCACACATGCCAGTGGCAGCAAGGGCAACATGCCAGGATTGGATACTGTGGGGCAAATCAAAAAGCATTCTGTTAATATCACTGTTTTTTTCTTGAAAAACTAACCAGAGTGATGCACTTTTCAGATAATGCCTTTAGGAACTTGGCATGTTTCAGTGAAGTGCCTGGCTTGGTGTTTGCACATGACTGGATGTACTTTGAAAGTGAACTAAGAACTGGATGAGAAAATAAAACTGATTGAGCTGCCGTGTAGTTTCTCTCTAGGCAATTCCGTTGCAAAATGCTAGACCCAACACATTTTTAGTAAGAGTATTAGTGCTTTAGTACAGCCTTACTTCTTCTGTTTTCAACCATCATCATCTGATAAATGTATAACAGAAAATATTGACTCTAATTACAGAAATGCTTCTGACTGACATTGATCATGAAAACATTAATCAGTTTGTTTCAAAATCACATGGAGATCTTGCAAAATATCAGCTCTGGATTTTATAAGTATCTTATCTGAAATTCTACAGAATCTGAGAATTTGTTGAAAACTGGTTTTTCTTCTGTGTGTTCATCCCTGTCACATTTTTTTCTTTTGGAAATAGAAGTGTGGTAACTTTTCATGCTTTGTGGTGGCATTTGGACAAGTTAGGGTTCTTTTTTTTCCTCGTCTCTAGCTGGGGAAGGATAATTACAGCCAGGCAAATTAGGGGTAAATTTGTGGTTCACTAGCCTGTGGTTGTGCTCAGTGTAGATACTCTGAGTTGTTTACCTTACTGCAGAGATACTTGCCAATTCCAGTAAGAATCCTCAGAAGAAAAAAGGAGTTACGAGGAGATAATGTGATACACGCTAATGTCCCTATCATATACACCTATTTATATACAAAGTTGTCCTATGTGGAAAAGCCCCAAAAGTATTACCTCCATTATATATTCATGTGTTTGTTACCTGAGGAGTAACACATGAGAACATTTCTGTTATCAGTGAATTGTCCAGTTCTATTGTAGTGTTTTCTACATGAGTATTATTTCTTTGTTAGGTTGTTAAACTTGTTTTGTTGCTCTGGAGAAACTATTCAGGGAAAACATAAGGTGTTGATGACGTCTCTTCAAAACGGAACTTTTGCCTTCAGAGGTAATATATTGAGAGAACTAAAAGCTACTTCAGAATTCAAGAAAATATATATTTTTAAATGTCTGTTCCTCTAGGTGGATTTGGAGGCATTTGCCTTCATTACTTTCAATACTAAGCTTACAGAAGATTTCCTCCCCTCACTTTTCTCCCAGGAGTGGTCAGCATCTCAGAGGTGATAGGTGATTAGTACATTTATATATTGAAGCAGGTGAGTTATCTGTGAAGGGTCTGACCCTTTGCAGATTTTCTCCACTGAAAGAACATCCACCAGGATTCTGAGATCAGTCTCACAGTGCCTAAATAAGATCTGTAATTCTGCATGGTGACATCTGTGCTTGTATGTGTTCTCTGACCTATTTGTGAGCACCAGTGATTGCTTTGGGGCAGGGGAAACGTTCTGTGCTCTGTGTGGGAAAGACATGGAGTGTGTGTGTTCCCAGCTAAGCGTGCATTTGCCACTTCTGGCTGGTGACTCAGGTGCATAACATCTGCAAAATTCCTGCTCACTCTGTATCTCTGTCCAGTAATTAGTTATGTGCCTGCAAAAATGTCTCATTCCTAGCTTTGTGGATTAAGTTTCCCATAATCATTCCCAAACCACATACCAAGGTGGAATTGCTCCTTTTCCTGAGGATAGGGTCTTGGTAGTTTTTTATTGCATTTTTTCTTCCGTTTTATTTATTTTTTTTAACTTTATCACACTTTTAAGGTCATTTTCTAGTAAACAAAACCAAAAATTGCCTGGTGCTTTTGAGCCAGTGGAGTGTTCATGACAGTAAAAGTATCTATCTCTCATTTGGGAACAGGGACATTTAGGATTGTCAGTTTTGTTTTCTGTCTTAAAATTCTTGAGCTGAATAATGGTGGAGGAAAAGAAAAGCTGTGCAAAAGAAAAGAAGTCATTAAAGGGCAAACAAGACAGGGTTGCAATAAAACAAATAAACCTGCTTAACTTAAATAATTAACCAAAGCCATAGGGATTAGCTGCTAGTGAACTGTACCATTTATTCAGTTATTAATAGGGTTTGTCTTGAGTGTTTAGTTCATCTAGACAGATGTGTCACAGGGAGAAAAAGAATGTCAAAATTGAGAAACCTGAAGCAGTATCTGTGAGTTCACATTTGCACACAGCTAACTTGAGAGCAAGAACAAAGATACATGCAAGTAAATTGTGTGTTTTATAGTGACGGAGTTATTGAGAGAAAAGATCTGAATAGTTGGGCTTCAGCTAACACCTCAGGGGTGCTGTGAACCTAGGTACATCACAGCTTCAAAAAATATTACTAATTTGCATACATTTTATCAATGCACCTTTTACTGAGTGCTTTGATAAGGATGGTGCTGAGGCAGTTCTGAAGAAGAGCAAGGAGAAAGCAGGAGTGACACAAAGTGTGGAAGATGAAGGATGAGAGAGATGGAGGTCTGAGGGGAGAGGAGCATCCAGCCAAAGTGGGAGCTAAAGCATAGGGCTCTGATAGAAAGGCAACACTGGCTCTGTAGGATTCATTATGGTGCAGAGGTAGTGGTGTGGAGAAACACAGGATGGCATTGACGGAGAGGAGGCAAACTGGAAGCCACTGAGGTGAATTTGGGATTATTTAGGTTTTTTACAATCTTACAAATTTTACAATCATTTAGGTTGGAAAAGACCCTTTAGATCCCTGAGCCCAGCTATTAACCTAGCACTGCCAAGCCCAGCACTAAGCTGTGTCCCCAAGTGCCATATCTATGCCTCTTTGAAATACCTCCGGGGACGGTAACTCCACCACTACTCTGGGCAGCCTGTTCCAGTGCTTGATAGCCCTTTCAAGTGAAGAAATTTTTCCTAATATCAAATCTGAGCCTCCCTGGGGAAACTTGAGGCCATTTCTTGTCATCCTATCATGTGTTACCTAGAAGAAGAGATCAGCCCCACTTCACTCTGGCCTCTGTTCAGGTACTTGCAGGAAGCAATAAAGTCTTCCCTCAGCTTCCCTCGACATAACCATTTAGAATGTGTTTCAACTGTAAGTATTTAGAATGTGCTTCAGCTATCTCCTGGAGGATATTTTGCTCTCTATTTTACTGTTCTTATTATTATTGAAATTTATGAAGTGTGCCGGGGGGAGTGGAGAGAGGTGGCAGGAAAAATCAGGCCATTTAGATCCAGAGCATGCTGGCATGCTGACCTCAGGGTACCACACAGCAGGACACTGTACAAAGGGGAAAACTGGCTTTTTGCTTCCACAAAGAGAATGTTCAGGGGAAGGAGGAGGGAGGTATTATCTTCACAGCGAGGTCAAAACCTGCTCTGTTGGTACGGTGTCTGGATAAGGCTCGAAGCAGGCTTGATCACAGCAGGGGGAGGCGCATCAGCGTTTCCTTCATATTATGGTCAGAGCAGATTGCCCTGAATTATTCCACCCTGATGATGTACATCCCCAGGCCTGCAGCATTCCTGCTGCCATCCCTTTGTATGCAAACCTAGGCCAGCAGCTCTGTCAAATGGGATCCTGCTCCAGATGCTCAGTCTTTCTGTTGCATGTTAGCACCCAAAAAGTAGGAATTCTCTATTTGTAGTGTCTGATGGTCTGCTTGGAAAAATTCAGGTGGGTGGAATCTTGGAGTGATCCCAAGGTGATAGGCTCACTGTAATTTCAGGTGTATGGAACTCCTTTCCTGACTGTTTCCAGTGAATTGCAATGCAGGATTTTGGATGCAATTCCTGGATGTTAGTAGCTGTGGCCAGCTTGACACCAAACCATAGCCCAGCTTTTTCTCCTGGCACCGACACCACGGAAGTTTGTAGCATGGTCACAGGTGCCAGGCTTTGTGAAACTGCCAGTTGTCCCTCTCCACATGGAGTTACCATGTTACAGACTTCCAGCAAGGTGGTGTCACTCCTCAGATGCTTTGACTGATGCTGGTAGTCTTGGACAAAGAAGTAATGAAATATGGAAAAGGGAAAGAAATAATAATTTACCATAGAGTGATAGTTTGAGAAATGTACCACCTATGGGACTGGCCATCTCTTTTCAACCATGAGCCTTTAAGTTGTGAACCAGTTTTTAAGTTGGTATTTTGGATCTTGAAGTATTCACAGACATTTTGAGAGAGCTTCTCTGAAAAGGGTAAGACATCTCTACCCTGTCTGTATTAGATGAGTGAACTTTTATCCCATTGAAGACCTAACCCTGTCCATCACTGGGCTGGTGCTGTATTAGTTCAGTTGCCCTTCACTGTATAAACAGAAAGTGCTGTGATCACATCTCTTGATTAGCGCCCAGGTACAAAAATGAACAGAATATAGTATAGGAAATCAGTTGTGACTGCTTTTCTCAGTTAAACTGCCAGTGGATTAATTTCCCTGCCTTGCGCTTTTGGAAGAGATGAGAACAGTCCTAATCAAAGCTTTTGTCAGGTTAGCATCAATAAATTGGATTTCCTTTTCCTCCACCATGAACAGCAGCATTGTTCTCCTTTCTGCAAAGTCATTAAACAGGAAGGAATTTTCATCTTGACTATGGAAAAGAGAGGTGGGGGAAACCCAGATACTCTGCAGTAGCTGGACACCAATTATATTTCTCTAAGTAATCAGCAGAGAACTAATTTATCCTTCTTAAATGGAGGCCCATATGCTCATTGATTTTAGCCATACTGTAAAATCTGCTGTTTTTCGTGCTCTGTATTGGAGAGTAAAGAAGACTGGAGTGAATAAATGTGTTTGGCAATATTAAAGCTTCTACTGTAGGAGCAGGAAAGCATTTGTGATTGCTGAAGCTGTCAGGGTTTACTGCAACAGACTGAAACATTGAGGCAGAATGATCTGTGACCTAATGATTGTATAGATCTCTTATCACCTAATACAGATGCTCTTTGTAGGTTTAGGGTCAGCATATTTAGGTATTGCTGTATTAGGATGCTGCTGAGTCACAGAGAGGCATTATTTCCTTCCTTGTTGTTAAACCTTCTGCCAGTCAATGATGGCTTGAAATTATATATGAAAGCTGAAGGACAAGGCTTAGATAAGTACATATCCTGGAAACAGCATACATTCTTTAAGGTTTTTTTTCAGTAATGTGAAAAATTTCTTTACTGTGTAGATTGGTGTACTTGTAAGAAAATGGACTGTATCTTCACTTTGTAAAAGGATGCATGTTATTCAGAGATACTGGGTGTAGTTTGAGAAAGTAAGTATTCTCGAAAAGTAAGGATGTATGGATTTTGGAGAAAAGACTGTTTCAGGAAGTACTTCAAGATGAAGGGAAATGTGGTGGACTTGTGGCTCTAAGTGCTACAGAGAATTGCCTCTCATCAAAGGTATTTGCATTTCAGGACTACAGAATGCTGAATAAAAGGAAAATTTTAAATATGTTTTTGCAAGACTGAATATTTTTGGAAATGCAAAAATGTCTTGATGTTTACTTGCTCATTATAGCATCTGTCATAACAAATTTAACTCTTGCCTGTATTTGTGGAAGCATGAAGAGAATTTTGCAGTATGTTTCAATCAATTATGTTTCTATTCCACATGTCAATAACATCTGTACCTTCATAATTTATGCTAATTCAGGTGTCTGAGGATAAAGCTGGTCTTTGTAGTTATAAACATCTTGGAATTTATTAGCTGACATGACTGTCATAAAGCACTATTTGACTGGAATTTATTAAATCATTAACAAATGTTTAATGCCTCAGAGGGGACTGTCAAAGGTGAATGCTATTATCTAACCATGTCTAGACTACTTGTCAGGCTAGCAGAGGAATTGGCAAGTCTCCTATTTTTAGTTAGGATTAAAATAAGTGACTTGAACTAGAAACTGAAGTTTGTGTTATCTAAAAATACCAGGTAATAAGCATATGTTTTATCTTTGAATATCATCTCTTTCTATCATACTTGGAATTTACTGGAGTTGTGAAAGTTCAGTACTCACTCAAACTTTAATGAGAGATACTGTGAGAGTGATTGTGTATTACCACTGTGAAGTACTGAATATTTCAACTATTAGTATGTATTTATTGGTAGCTCTTTCAACGTGTTCTCGGTGTCCTTTTCTAAATGACTGTGGTCAAGTCACAAAGTTTGCTGAACTCATTATGAGTGTCTCCTTTGATCCCAGTGACCTTTGGATCATGTTGTAAGCATTTCATATTTTCCTGTAATTTCACTCTTCTTCCTTGAAATGCTCTGGGATCTCAAATGTATCTTTGCTTGAGATGTCCTTAGACTTTCATTCTTTGCTTTGAACAAGTGGTTTTATATCAGGGCGTTATATAAATCCAACAGATATTTACTAAGTAACTAAGTTAGTTACTGAGGTAGTTGATCTCAGTGAGGATTTGGTGTAAACATCTGTTCTTTATATGAAAATGATTTTTTTATTATATTGACAAAATAATTAAATACTAAATATGGCTGATGATTTCTTACACTAAGGTAAATCACAGTGTTCAAAATTCAACTATGAAATGAGAAAGAATTTGTGGAAGTAAGACTTTGTTTGAGCAAACAGCAATATTGCTCCTTATTGGTGTTCATGTCAGGTTTACTACTTTGAATTTGAGAAAAAGTTGAACACCTGTCTACACCTAGCAAGACATCACATTCACTGAAATTCTGTGCTAATTAGCACACAATCTGCAATAGACAGACTGTGGGTTCAGTGCATATTTTTCTACCAGAAAGTATATTTCTCTCACAGTTCAATCCAATTGAATTCCACTCTTATACAGGACTTCAGGGAACTCGGGATGGGGTTGTTAGATTCTTGTTAGGTTTAGACCTGTATTTTGTCTATAGATCTGTACATTGGGTTTCCAGTGATGTTTTTGTGTCCACTGATAATGGCAAAAATCTCTACATGCTACTACAGCATCAAGTGGATTAAGCTGCGGTTACCTAAGAGGCGTGCCTTTTGCACAGCCATTTTTCTACAGCTGTTAACAGCAAACTCAACCAAGATTGCATGTGGGAAATAAGAGTCAGGAATGTGTCAGCTCCCTGTGGCTTCTGCCTTCCCGCTTGGTTTGCAACACCAGCATTTGCCAGCACCTGCCTTCTAAATAATACCTGTGTATTTAACTCTTATATTTCTTGTGGCATCCAGATTTGTAATAGGCATCTGGAGTGATTGATCTAGTCTCTAATTAAAATAACAGCACTACAAACTGGTAAGACAATCCTGCAGCCCTTTTCTGCCTTCAGCTTTGAAGAATGTAGTATGTGTTTGTCGTGGTTTGACCCTGGCTAAGTGCCAAGCACCTACGGCAGCTGCTCACTCGTTTCCTCCCCTGCCACAGCTGGGCAGAGGAGGGAAGGAGAGGGGCGGAGAAGAAACAGGGAATTAACCCAAAGGTCCATGAGTTGAGATAAGGAACCGGGAGAAAATGCTCCAAGGACAAACCAGGCTCAGCTTAAGTTGCAAAGTGAAATTTATTACTACCAGAGTTAGAAGGAGGATATGAGAAATAAAGTAAACCTGTAAAAAGAAACCTTTCTTTTCACTCCCCACCCCTCCCTCTCTCCCACCAACAGTGCAAGGCGGGGCAGGGCATGGGGTTTCAGGTCAGTCCATTTCCAAGATCTTCTTCCCCTGCTTAGGGAGTGGAGTTTTGTGTTTTTCCTGTGCATTTGCTGTGGGGTCCCTCCCACCTGGACTGCAGTTTCCTCCGACGTCCACCCGCTCCAGCGTGGTCACCTCCTCCACAAACTGCAGGACTTTTATCTTAGTCTTTGTCTCTCACTGGGCTGCACCTGCTATGGCTTCTTCTGACATCCATGGCTACTGTGGCTTCTTCTGGCATCCATGGCTGCTGCGGCTTCTGGCATCTACCTGCTCCAATGTTGGCACCTCACTCACGGACTGCGGGTGGCTCTGCATCCCTCATGGACCCCCATGGACTGCAGGGGGGACACCCCGCCTCACCATGGGCTCACAATGGCCTGAAGAGGAATCTCAGCTACAGCACCTGGAGCACCTCCTCCCCCTCCTTCTCTACTGGCCTTGGTGTCTCCATGTTGTTTTCCCTCACATGTTCTCACATCCTCCTCCTTCTCTAACTAAAAGCAGCTTCGTGCACACTTGGTTTTGATTTTTCCTTAAATCTGTCATCACAGAGGCGTATCCAACCTTTCTAATTGGCCCAAACATGGCCAGTGGCATGTCCATCATCTTCAGAGCCATCTGAGATTGGTTCTGCTGGCAATGGTGAAGAATTCCAGAAGCTTCTCACAAGAGCCACCTTTATGGCCCCCTCCCCACTAATAAAACCACAACAGTGTTTTATATTGATATTTCTAGGAGTGTGTCTGTCATGGTTCTGTGCATCCAAGGAGTAAGGGCCAAAACTCTGGAGGAAAAAACAGAGTTATTAAAATGTTAGTAAGAAGTTAGGATCTACCAAGCTTTTGTAGCATTTAGCAAGTTGTGCTTAGCATTCTTTAATACTTTGAGGCACATGCAAATGCTGTATTATTCCGTCATTGTGCACCTTCCCCCTAGAGCAGTGATCAATTTGTTCCCACGCATTTGCCCGCTCTGTTGAATTCTGCTGAATTCAGAAGAGAGGTGTGCTTAGGAGCTGCAAAACAGACTTTGGCTGCTTGTTTCCAAGCCTGGTATCTGTGTGATTGACTCCGTCGTCTTCCCTGACCCCTGGCCTGGCCCCGCTGCCCAGAGCTGCGGCAGCTGTGGAGCCATCCAAAGAGGCTGGAGAAGGGTTACATGGCTACTGGGTCATTATGCAGATGCGACTGGCAGGAGTTTAGCTCCCTGTTTGATGTCTGGGAACATACAGCACAACAGCAGTTGGATTTTTTTTTTTCACAGTCTCTCTGCAGACCACACTCTTGTGATGGTTTTAAAACACTGCCTATAGGTGTTTTCTTGGAACATAAAAATAAGCTCTCATACCCTGGCGCCTGAGCCAGTCTGTCCTGGTGGTTCTGTTACTTACACTTCATATCTGCAGGTCAGTGGCATATGAGGCATTATACTGCAGAACTACTGGGTGTTAGTTAAAGACAGAAAAAAGGCTTTCTTTTCCCTCCAGATAAA
Organism: Pomatostomus ruficeps; assembly: GCA_013400735.1. Lineage (NCBI taxonomy): Eukaryota > Metazoa > Chordata > Aves > Passeriformes > Timaliidae > Pomatostomus > Pomatostomus ruficeps. The sequence continues at coordinate 51,649 of VYZT01029343.1, read as the reverse complement.
AGCATTAAATTTATTTTCTTATTCTTGGGACAAATTAATCCAAGCCAGTAAGATGGTATTTCACTATCATTAACAGAACTGGGTCTGCACCAAAGCTCAGAGCACGGTAGTCCATAACCAGATGGGACTTTGCTTGTCTCTTTCCTTGGCACTTCTACAGCAGTGTTTGCAACCCCTAACCAGCTGTCACCAGGGCTTGCAAATCAAGATTCGATTCCTTTCTGCTCTGGTACCAGTGGGTGTCAAGTGCTTGCACTCTGATGAGCCCTGAAGTTCATGCTCTTCTTCCATTAAGATCTGGAGTCTTTTGTGGTAGAAGATGAGGTTTTTGAGATATAACTCCTGCAAAATAGCAGTGCAGTGCAGCTCAGGCTGAAGTCTCTCAATGGTATAGTCCCTGCTATCTGAGATTTTAAATCCAGAAATATTAGGGGATGAATTGAGGTGTCCCTTAATGAAATATTTGAGAAGCCTCAGGCACAATTAGAGTCATGTAATAGACCAGAGATCAGGATGGCTTTGGTGGTGTGGAGTTTTGCAACGTCTGCTCTTGTCTAGTGCTGACAGTCAGCTCTAGTAGTTACCCCTCATGCCTCAGTCAGTTTACTTTGGTGGCAGGTGGTGGTAAATAATGAGTATAAATAATGAGAAGTCAGGTGCTTCCTTGTGTTGAGCTTCTTACGTATAACTTAAGCCAGCTCTTGATACCCCTTCAGTGAGTTACACCTCACTTAGAGTCAGACCCGCTGCTGTGTATTCACACTGCAAATTACAGGGTGATGGATGAGCTCTTCGATCTGATGCAACACCAGTTAGCTTCCTTCCCAGCAGTGGTGTTATCTGTATTTCCTCCAGAACCTGCTACAGCCTGAAGGGTTGCTGAGTAGAGGGATCAGAAATCCTGCTGTGCATGGCAGAGCGCTGCAGGAGGGAGCCTACAGGAGAACTTGCTCTGTGTTTACTGAGACATATGAGTGTTCACAGAAGTGGTGAATGTGTTGCTCCTCATCAAAAAGTTTCTGTTTAAAAGTAAAACAACAATAAAATTTGGCACGCTGTCAGAACCTGATTTCATGATGGCAATATTATAATAATGTTGACTTTTAATTAAATGAAGTTGACATATTTTAAGTCTGCAGATTAACCATCTGTTGCGGCATTAATGAATATCCTTCATGGCATCAGATCAGGACCCATGTTTTGTTATGTTTTGCCTTTTTCTTTTTTTTTTTTTAATTTCCCCAGATAGCGCTCTGCAACATATATTTGTTGATTAAAGCATGAAATATTGGCCAGAATCAATTTGGATTAGGCATTTACCCACTGCTGGGAAATGAACTTTGTGCCCAGGATTGGTATTTGTGCACTTCTTCCCAGTTAAAATGTTTCCGAGCAAGAATTTTTGTTAATTGTCTTTTGTTCTTCTCTGTGCCAAATGCATTCCTTGGAACTACACTTTTGAATTCATGGCTTGTGAGGAAACCCTGTTAACATACTCATCTCTTGCATAGATAATCAAACTTGGAAGCTTTCCTGGGTTTCTTTATGAAGGTGCAATATTTCAAATGACTGTGTGAACTTAAGTAAAATATCTTCATGTGTATATTTTGTATACTGCATTTCTATCTTCAGCACCAGATGTGTTGTACATAAAATATCGTTTTGTAAAAATTACTTCTGCAAGCAGGAGCTAAACAACATTCTTAGTTCCATAAAGACAAGGTAGCTGTAAAGATGACATTATGCCATAATTTGCAGTTGCGTCTTCTTTTGCTTTAGGTGTTATACTGCTTATTACTGATAAGAATTTTCTGTTTACAAAATGAATTAATTTTACTGTAACTTAATCTTGATGAGCATTATTTGTCCTCTATCACCCTTCTGTAGGGACTTGTTTAGATATTGAATGTGCTTCCAGACCTTTTTCAGAATGTCATTTCTTCTACAGATTTTCACTGGTTTTGTTATCCCCTGAGATCCCTTTATGAGCACAAATTAAGATGTCTTTCTTTCTTCGAATGCTGGAGATATAACATTCGGTTTTGTTTCTCTTGAGAGGGAGCTTAAAATAATGGCAATGGCCAAGCTGTGTTTTGTTGAGCATTTTACTCTTAGATATGACTGCAGTGATGGAGGGACAAGTCTGCTGTGAACAGCAGGTGAAGCACAAGTGACTTCTTAGGTCAGACTCCTAATGTTGGTCCCATGAGGAAAGCAGGCCATGTTGAGCACAAGCAAAACAAACAAGTCTGGTACTAGATTTTGCAGGATATTTTATCCAGCTCTGCATTCCAGATCTTGTCTTATCCTCAGAACAAATGGTTTGGCCAATTAGGGTTGCATTGTTTGGTTTAGGTTTTTATTTTCCTCCTAACTTAAGGCAGTATGGTAGCTGACAGAAGCAAGTGGATAGCCCAAGACACATAATGAATTCTTTTGTTCACAAGAGGGTCTGCAGGTTCTTTTGGGATTTCATTAAGTAAGGAAAGAGACTCGAGGCTGATTGAGTTTAGTGCATAAAGAATGGAAGTATAAAAGGTGATAACAATCTCATCTCTTCTGATATCAAGAGAAGTAGTGAGAAAAGTGATAGTACGTGTAGTCCCTTCTAGTGCTGGGAATCTTGACTGTCTCAACATCAAAAGAATCCCTTTAAATTGATCATGCTGTGCAGATCCCATCCATTATGAGGTTGGTCAGCATTGTGGTCTTTGAACATTTTGTTGGGATTTCTTGAACATAAACATACTTATGTTTTCTTCTGTCAGGTAGAGGAATGTTGTGTTGGTGGTGCTGTTTAATCTAGAGGAGAGACAAGGTGTGCAGATTGTGTCATACACCTCCTTAGGTCACACGTGGTCTATATGGGAACTACATACAGCTTCCTCCATTATGAATCCATCAGCTAAGTTTGTTCAGCAGTCATTGAGAGCTGCTGAGAGCTGCTCATTCCCGTGTATGTCCACAGGAACACGCTAGAGGCAAACCAGGCATATGCTCAGGTTTTATACCTGTTATTTCTCCCATCATTTGGGTCTCTCCGAGCAAGGCTTGTGGTTATACCCTCCCTAGGCTTTGCCTGAAATCACTGTCCCCTCATTACAAGATTTTCTGCAGCAGCCCACCACAAATTCCTAGCTGGTTTGTGGAATGGTCAGATATAGCTGTGGTGCCCTGGAGCAGCCATTGGCATGGCGTTGACTTTGCCGGTGAAAACCTCATGGTGTAGGCCAGGCTTTCCCCTACTGCATGAGGAAGCTGAGGGATGAGCAGCTTTGATATATGTCCTGTTTCAGCAAAGCCACCTCCTCTGCAGCAAGGGTCAGTCTGACTCCTAGGATGAGGGACAGAGAGAGGTAGAGCTCTGTGCTTCAACTCCCCTGGGAGAGGCCCTCTGATGTTCTGATCATTTAAAATCCTTAAAAGTCAGATGCTGTCTGAGTCAAGATAGATATCTGGCAAAATAATGAGGAGAAAAAAACCCCCAACTATGTCTAGGGCTTTTAAAGTCAGCAGTGCCATTTAATGTTAATTTTCCATTTTAAGAAGCAGCCTTTGAAAATGTCTTCTGTATATCTGCAGGGATATGGCGTGGTATCTCCCATTAATTTGATTAATTAGAACATTTAATAATGTTCTGCTGCAAACAGGACTCACTAGTTAACTGCTGGTTTTAGTCTAACATTTGAAGAAAAAAAACCTCTTGAGCGTAGGAAAAAACTATTAGAGGTTGGGGGTTTTTTAAGAGGGAGAAAAAAGCTTTGCACTTTTGTTAGGATAAACATTGTTAGGGTTTGACATACACATTTTTCATGCCTAATAACTGATTGATATCATTCATCAGTATAATTTGAATCACTGTTATCCTGAAGGGAATTGCCTGATTAAAAATATTTATCTCTCAAGAAGATGAAAGAATGCCAACGTACAAAAGATTAGCAAGTCAAATTTTCTAAATTCAATGCAAAACCCGAAAGTAAAAGGTTTCCTTTTCCTCTTGCAGCAGCAGAGTGTAAGGAGCTAGCCTCCCCCTCACCGTATTTTCTCTGCATTGGAAGGAAGGAGCTTAAACTACTTGGTGAGCACTTCTAGTCCTTAAGATCTTCCCAGTAAACAAGCTGTCAATAGTGATCAATCCAAATGCCAGTTCAGCTGTGAAAGGGCCTGGGCCTCAGCTACTGTTAACAACTTGAGATAGAAATTAAATTCATATTCTTCTTACAGGTTTTTCCTCTCATTGTTGCCACCTGCTCAGAAACATTATGGCAATTCCTCTGGAAGCAGAGACTTCCCCCTGTGTCTGTCTGTCACTCTCTCAAATTCCCTCCCCTCAGCTCTTGTACATGAGTTCATTTCAATGGACTGCCAGCTGTATCAGAGAGCCAGTCTGTAGCTGCTGTCTCTTTGGATGCAGTTTAACCCAGGCTGGTGCTGCGTGGTTTGACAACCTGAAACTGTGGGAAAGATCTGTGAAAATTAATTGGGCTTCCACCAAGAAGGCAAGGTCAGGCTTCAGAGCCCTGGTCCTTTGCTGCTGGGCTCTGCAGCCTGCTGAAGGTCAGGGCTGTGGCAGGAGCAGCACCAGAGAGCGCCGCCCTGTCCCAGCCGTCCTGGCCGCGCTGCATTGCAGGTGCCAAGGTGAGGGTAGGCTAAAGCAACCTGTGGAGGCAAAACAATGGAGGTTGCCAGGGAAACCTGGGTTCCTGATGCTGAGTGAACACAGAATATGAAATATCGACATAAATATTGTTATGCTTCATTTCCTGAGGAGGCAGACTCAAAATAAATAAAAAAAGTTGTCAGGCTTTATTGTTTTTATCTGCTCTGGAAATTCTGCTAATTCTAGCGTGATGAAATCTTGTCAACAGAGCTTATATTCAAGTGTTATGTGCTTTTCATATTGCAAACATGGGAGCCTAGAGACAAGAACACGTGGTTTATGTTTAAAATCCTAGAACTGTATAGGTTGGAAAAGACCTTTAAGATCATAGAGTCCAGCCCAGCACTGCCAAGTCCAGCACTGAACCATGTCTGTAAGCACCACATTTATGACTTTTAAATATCTGCAGGAATAGTGACTGCACCACTTCCCTGGGCAGCCTGTTCCAATGCTTGATAACCCTTTCGGTGAAAAAGTTTTTCCTTAGCATCCAATCTAAACCTCCCATGATGCAACCTGAAGCCATTTCCTCTTGTCTCATTCCTTGTTACATGGGAGAAGAGACTGACACCCACATCATTACAGCCTCCTCTCAGACAGTTGTAAAGAGTGATAAGGTTCCCTTGAGCTTCCTTTTCTCCAAGCTAAACATCCCCAGCTCCCTCAGCTGCTCCTCTTCAGACTTGTACTACATATCCTTTACCAGATCTGTTGCCCTTCCCTGGACTTGCTCCAGCACCTCAATGTCAACTTCTCATGAGGGGCCCCAAAACTGAACACCGCAATCGAGGTGTGGCCTCACCAGTGCTGAGGTCAGAGGGACAATCCCTGCCCTGGTCCTACTGACCACATTATTTCTGATCCAGGCCAGGATGCCGTTGGCCTTCTTTGCCACCTGGGCACAGCTGGTTCATGTTCAGCCACTGTCAAGCACCCAGCTCCTTTCCACTGGGCCACTTTCCAGCCTCTCTGGCCCAGCCTGTGGTGCACCTGGGGTTATTGTGACCCAAGTTCAGGACCCAGAACTTTGCTTTATTGAACCTTGTGTAATAGGCCTTGATTGATTGATCCAGCCTGTCCAGATTCCTCTGCAGAGCTTTCCTACCTTCCAGCAGATCAACACTGCTGTTCAGAAGTGTGTCAGGACTCCAAAATAGCAATGTTAAGACTCCACATACAGCACATTTTTTTGTTATTTTCTTTCTAGCTTGTGCTGATTAGGATTGAGTTAGAAATTTATGATTTGGTGGAAAAAGCATATTGGAAGGTGATGCTTTGTAGTGAAAATTCACTGGCTGGAAGAAATGTTTTGGTGAATAAACATAACGAAAGTTGATCCAAAAAGGTTGCATTAAAATATGTGTAAGTAGTATCTAGCACTATGAAGGCGTGCTGGTTTGGCATCATCTTGCATTTAATGTATACAACATTGCAGCATCCCTGTGAACCTAAAGTAATTTGTTCTTGTGTGTCACTTTATTTTTTTTGAAGTGTCAGGTTTTGTTTTGCTTTAACAAAGAACTTCAAGGTTGAACTGCAGACTTCTAATCTTCTGGTCAGAAAGCCAGACATGTTAGGGGGAAATAATATGAAATGCTGCAGAATTTGGTGTACGTAGCTGGATGCAAACTCTGCTTGTATGCTTGTATTGTCTGCTTGTCTGAGCTTGTTTTGCCTAGAAGCTCCCTTTTCTAGTGACTAGAGCAAGAGAAAAAAAGCAGTAGGAGTTTGTTAGCATGGAGTGAAACCCCAGGAAACAACCCCTGTCCTCGGAAAGTTTCTGTGTCATCTGGGAAAGAGCTGTGACTTAAGTAAGGGTTATAGTACATGCAAAGACAATTATAATTTGATTGCGTGCATGTCTGGCCTCAATTTCTTGCATGCCCCATTTGTCTTTTAGGATGGAAGCTCATCATAAAAGGAAATAATATCATGCGAAGTTGTTGCTGTAAGATTTTGACAGCCAGAAGGAATTTAGCTAAATCCTTCATGTAGCCAGGCAAAAGTACTTAAAGGTGATACAGAACTACATTTCTAAATGTGGATAGCTATGGGGAAAGTTCAGGGTCTTATTTTAAAATGTGGGATTGGAATAAAATTTTAAATTCTAGGTGAATGAGGATAAGCTAGCAGTAGAGGAGGTACAGCTGCACTCTGCTACAGCAAAGCTCATGTGTGTGGGTGTATTGAGGTAGTTTTGCCCTGTTCTTATTGGTTAGCCATAGACATGCATGAAGTGGATCAAAGTCTGTTGTCACAAATGAGAGCATTAAGCTAAAACTAAATATGGTTATAGTTTAAAAAACCTCTGCAGTATTAAACTGTGGTAAATAAAGGATACCAGGCACTGCATCATGGAAACTTGTGGCACAGGCTACTGTAGAAGGGCAGTGCACTTCCATTTCTCTCTCTCTTTAAAGAGCACATAGAATTTGAAATGCTGCAGATGGAATAGTGAAGCTAGGGATCTGCTGCCACTTTCACTGTGAGAATATGTAAATCTGGCAAAGACTTGTTGCCAGTATATGATTCCCTTTTCCTCCAGAGATAATCATCTTAACATAACTGATACTACAGTACTTGGTTTTTATTTTTTTTAAATGTTATTATTCACTTTGGATAGGAAATGAATCAAAGTTCAGGTCTTGACCTTCAATTTTAAGAAGGCTCAAACCCAGTTTTCTTTTACATGGCTTTTGGTCTCTATACGTGTAGAGAATTACAGTTATCAAATGCAAACTCATAATCCCATGTAGCGTATGTTGTTTGCCTCTTACAGTTGTTCTTCAGAATGAAATACATCTGTTTGCTTGATGGGGTTTTTTCAGCCATTTCTCTGACAAATATGGACCTCCATGGTTGGAATGACAATCTATCATATTCCCTCTCAGTATGGGACTTCAGCTGAGCACAAGCTCTTCAAAAGGTAGAAGGGCATAATGAGAAATACTTGAAGCCACAGAAATGAAATCACATGGAAGTGTTTTGCATTGAAGCTTAAATATGCATAAACGGTATTTTAATAGCATTACCCAGTGTTTCTTAGCCACGTGGGCTTCCCTTCCACAGTGTATCCAAGCCAAAAGGATTTCTTTTTTCACATGACATTCCACATGCTAAAATTTCCTTTGAGTTCTTCCTCAGAACTTCAAAAGCAATCACCATTCTTGACAGTAGCATCTCTTTGGTTAGTAGCTGAGCTTAATTGGAGGTGAGTTTGATTGATTTTCTTGTATTAAGTATGTCGGAATCATACTTTGGCTAATATAACTAAGATTTATGAAATTTTGTTTTAGTTTGCTATAATTTACAGTTTATCATTCCAAATGCATCCTTCTAATGCAAAACGTAAATGAAAAGTGACAGTTCTTCACACAGTGCATCTTCTGAAACTGTCACTTGGTGAAAACCATTATCAGTGGAAATTTAAGTTGTTGAGTTTTTCATAAAAGTTTCTTAATACCATTTAAAATAGCCTGCAAATGTAATTATTTCGACATAAACAGCATATAAATAACCATGGTTCTCTTCCTAGAGGAAGTTTTTTACAGAAGCATTCAAAAAATACCTTAGATGAGGGAACCATTTATGGTATTTTTTGCTGCTGATGGCTTATTGACAAATTCTTAACCAGCTCATGCAAATCTGTGTTCATTATCCATTGCTATTTGCCCACTGACTTGTGGGCTCTAAGCCCCTTAACTTTAGCCTATTACACGTAAAGGCAAGGGAAGACAAAACTCTCTTTATTTTCCTCAGTCTGGGAGCTGTGGTTTTAAAAAAAGCATTAATCTGAAACATGCTGAACGTGGATCGCAGAATGGGAATCAGTGCTTTCTTCAGAAAGTTATTGTGGCCCAGATCTTCTGTCTTCTTGCACACTGCTTTGTGCTGTTCCTGCCGCTTGGAGCAGCAGGGCAGCTGGCACAGCTTGCTGCCCAGGGAGTGTGCTGAAGGGAAGAAAATCCCTTGGTGGCATCATGCCAGGAGAGCTGTCTTATTTCACTCTTTGCAGCCTGCAGTATGAAATATGTGTCAGATGACACCTTGGGGAGCAGGGAGAGGGGGAAAAAAAGTGTAGAGTAAATCGTGGAGTCCAGTAGGGCTTTGTTTGCTTTGCTGCATTTGAACACAATTTAGAGCAGCCTTGAGGTGGCTTGTATTTGTGATTTGATTATGAAAGGAAAAGGGGAAGGTCAAGGTATAGCCACTAGTGCATCAAGAGGATAAGGATGAGCCCTACTGTGAAACATTCATCTTGAATTTATTGATCCTTACTCTAGAAAGACAGCATACACAAACTCTATAGACAAAAAAAAAAAACAATAAAAACAACAAAAAACCCCTTAGAGTTCAGTCACAAAGTTCACAAAGTTTAAAAAATAAAATTCCATACCTGTTCCACAATTGGGGTTGTGGCTAATTTCAGAAATAATTTCAGGACCAGGTGAGAACAGGAAACCAATGGGACTTTTACTATCAGAAAGTCTGATTTGTGAAGTGTACAACAGCAATGGACAGAAATTGCCCATAATCTCATAGGAGCCCTGTTGCTGCACTCTTTGGTGTATTTTCATTTTCAGAGAAGAAGGATATTGAGCAGTATTGAAAAGCTAGATTTCAAAACAGCTTCAGAAAGAACGGGTCAAGAGAGCAGCCAGCAGATCTGTTTAAATTTAGTTGCCAAGGCAACTGTTATAAACTTACAAAATGGGACAGAAATTTTTCTATAATGTATATGGGTTCATGTAAGCACAAATTGTGTCAGAAAATATGAATGTTAGGATTGCAAAAACCCAAATATTACAAAAGTAGGCATTACCAAAATTAAAATTTCCTTGTATTTGTAATCCATTGCATTTTTCTATGTAGTTCTATTGTAAATTAGTTCTTCCTGTGAAGTCACACATTATTTTCTCAGAGGTCTTACACAGAGAGGAAATTGTTGATTGTTCAGTGCATGTATTTGTACTTTTAATCCTCCCCAATGTATAGCTGAATGTTGTATTTAGTGCACTTCATTGCAACTTCTCAGTAAATACTCTGCATCATCTTTGTCAGTGTTGTAGTGGGAATTTTGTTTTAGAGGGCTATGGTCTTGAAGTGCTGCATAAACTTTAATGAATTTATCATAACCATACCCAAAGGAAAGTTGTGCCTTATCTCTGTTTCACAAATACACAACTGACTCTTCAGGAGATTATGACCAAAAACTGTCAAGCAAACATTTGTTCGAAGAGGCATGATCTGAATTTTCAGAGGCATCAAGTTTCTACGGCAGGGTTTCCATTCAGAAAGCCTCTTCAGTCAAATACTGTTTGAATGCTACATAGTTCTGTGAATCTGGCCTCAGGTGTTGCCCACTGAGCATGCAGGAAATGAGAAAGATACAATTAGTAGCCATCTGTGAAATGTTTGCCCAGCATCACAGTGGAGCTTGATGGCAGAGATGGTGTTGGAATCCAATTCTCCGGAGTAACATTCAATTGTCTTCACTATCAAACCCTCATTTCTCTTCTGTGTCCAGCTCTGTTTATTAACTCCTTGCAGCATTGGCACAAGTGAGGCATGGATAACAACCTTCACTTCTCAGCCCTGATTCATTTGTGCCGTATGGCCCAACACCACACACTGCATGGAGCACTCATCCCACAGGAGGGGAATAAAAACTGCCTTTATGAAATTAAAAACTGATGGTGTAGAGAGAACTGGATACAGGCTTTTTGCCTAGGATTTGAGTACTTGGCATTGCATTCTTAATGTTCTTTCAGTGCAGGTCTTTTGGTTGTAAAATATTTTGTTTTATATATGGTAGGTTGTTAATACTTATGGTGACTTCAAGTACAATATCAGATTTGTTGTCCGGGCTGGGGTTTGTCTAGATGAGTTGTTTTATTAGATAGCAGATGGTTTGGAAATTGTTTGCTGTGACAGGCCTGAGTAGAATTGGAATTCTCTGTTCCCAGATCAAAAGAAGCAAGCTAGGGAAAGAGGAGAGCAAAACTCCCACATTTCCCATTTGAACTGAAAAATGCATTTATATGTGTTTATTATTGAGGGAAACAAGGTTCACTGCACTGATCATGGATCCTTAAGCAACTCACATCAATCACATGATGAATTTCCTTAGTACACCCTTAGTGCCAATATTGGCAAAGTGACCTTCTCTGACCTTCTTTGAAGTATTTTGAAATTTTCTGACCTTCTGCACCCATCTGTTCCTTTCTCTGCTCTTCTTCTGCCCATCTCAACTCTTCTTTTTTTTCCTGCCTTTCTTCTCTTCCTTTCCTTTTGCATCCGTCTTTGCCCCTTTTTTTCCTTTGCTCTTCTCTGCTGTTTCTGCTACTCTCTTCCCTGCTCTGCT